>CM053510.1:46049940-46117982 GCA_028627145.1 Eidolon dupreanum | reverse complement strand
ATTAGTCAGCACAAGCAAATGATACAAATGTCTCTTTAATCGTAAGCAGCCATGGATTGGTGGGCTTTAGTCAGTAAAGAGAAAGAAAATTGATTGTTGACATTGGCAACATTGGTTGTACATCTCCAGTAGGAAGTTAAGAATACTAGGTTCAAGAAAATAATTCAACCATATTCTTTGACCTTGCTGAGATATCTCTTCACATATCTCAAGATGAGGGACAGAGTAATTTCCCCACTACTGCATGGAACCTCTATTTTATCACATTTACCAAGATTTATTGAGAACTTGCTATGCACCAGAGACTATACTCAACACATTATGTGTATTTAATCTTCAGGGCAACCATAGGAAGTAAGTACCATTTGAATAGATAAAGAAACTCTGGTACAGAGAATTAATTTAAAAAAGGTCACCCAGCTACTAAGTGGAAGAGCTGTGCTTAAAATACAGGTTTGTTTCACTACTAAGCCCTTACTCTTAACCTTGATGCACTAGTTCCTTTTATGAGTGGTTCTTGTGTATTTCTCTGCCAATGGGGTCAGAAAAGTTATCTTGTTCATCTTTCAGTTTTAGGCACCGACTTAATCCATGTTTATGAAAATTATTCTTATTTTTACTGCAACAGGTTATGTTTTATTAAGCAAATGTTCCAGAAATTCTATCTGGTCTACATATACTTACTTAGGTTCATAAGTTTGCAAACTTTTCATGTAAAAGGCTGATAGTAAATATTTTAGGCTTTGTGGATTATATGCTGTGGTAGACAGTTTAGTGGCCCCCCGAATATGTTTACCTTCTAATCCCAGGAATTGGAGACTATGTTATGTTACATGGCAAAGGAAAATTAAGGTTGCTAATCAGCTGACTTTACAATAGAGAAGTAATCCTGGATTAGCTAGGTGGGCTTAATGTAATGATAAAGGTCCTTAAAGCAGAAGAAAGGCAGAAGAGAAAATCAGAGTATCATGTGAAATGAGAGAAGGCTTTAATCTGCTGTTTCTGGCTTTGAAGATGGAGGAAGGGACCATGAGCCAGTGAGTGCAGGCAGTCTCTAGGAACTGGAGAAAGCAAGGAAAATGAGTCTCCCCAGAGGCTCTAGAAAGGAATGAAGTCCTACTGAAACTGGTTTTAGTCCAGTGAGATCTGTGTTGGACTTCTAACCTATGGAATTATAAGAACATAAATGTGTTGTTTATGCCACTAAGTTTGTGGTAATCTGTTACATCAGCAATAGACAAGGTTGTTCTGGCTGTTCTAATAATCAGATAGAAAAAAGACAGATTAGCAAGAGAAAATAACCAAATTTAATACATACATATGTATGAGAACCCCACATACATGAGAGAGTCAGAGACTGTACATGGTATATAAGACCTGGAGCTAGGGGTGAGGGAAGGTGCCTTCAAAGGGTTATTGCAGGTTGATAAGAACAAATACTTAGTAAATAGAAGTTTGTCCTGCTCTATAGGTAGGTCAACAGATTGTCTCTGAAAATTGATTATGGGCAGTGCCCCTAATTCAAGTTCTTCTAGGCAGTTAAGGGAGGCACTGAAGTTTATCTTGAGCCTGTGGCTAAACTTGCCTTTAGCTTAAAATAATCTGCATACTGTAGAGGCACATCTTGTGATCACCCGTTCTGAACTCCCACAACATCTACTATGTTACAGTATGTTACTGTTAACTACTATGTTACAATATGTTACAGGTTTTTCATGCATGCTTCATTATTCAGAGCTTGAAATAACATGGTAAGATTTGTATTATTACTCCCATTTTTACAGATGAGGAAGCCGAGATCATAGAGATTAAGAAAATTAGGTTCACATAACTAATAAGATAGGTTTTAAACCTTAGTTTTCCTAATTCTAGGTCCACATTTTCCCACACTGAGGGATGTCTTATTTGTTCTCCACTTGCTCTTTCTAAGTACCTCCCTCAAAAAAAATGTGCTGACTATGTGAACTAGGATGAATCTTTTTTTTTTTTTTTTTTGAGGAGGGGAATCAAGTTGTAACAAACTCAGTGTTTGGCTTCCTCCAGTTTTGCTAATGTTAGCAAATCTCACTTATAACCCTGTCCATTCTTAAAAAGATAGATATAACATTTGCTGGAAAGAACAGTAGCAGGTAATAGCTAATTTGATTTGGGTTTAAATGTTTTATTGAAGTTAATGGGATTATTATTTCAAACAAATGACACAGTAGGCAAATTCTCAGTTTGGAGTAGAGGATTTGAGTGCATATTTAACAAGGGATATTTCTCCACATTCCACTGCTTTTTTGATGTATAGAATTATCAATGCATCAATCTTAAAAACATACTGTTATGGTTAGTAAGATTTGAATATAATAGCTTTTTCTTGGATTTTGAATATCCATCTAATTTTATGACAGGTGGTCTTAATAAAATTAGAACCAAAGTTCTATTATTTCCCAGAAATAAAAGTATTAAATATTTATCAGGCTCAGAAGCCAACAGGGTAAAGAGCTGACAGAATATCACACTTATAATCACTCATGTATAGAAATGAAATTTCCAAGATGTGTTTCACAAAGTGCTTCTTTGAGTGTATGTAAGTCCCAGGAAATTCTATTTGAAAAAGAAAAGATCTATTATCAAATGCCTTTTTGAAGAAATAAATAGGTTCTGATACCAATTCCACTTGTAGCGGGGGGTTCCCCACACCAACAAGCAATTCTTGAGATACCAGCTGGGTGTCCCACAATTCAACTCAATTCTGACATTATTTGGGATAGTATCAGATTCTATAGGTTAAGAGTTCAGTCCTATAAGACATCCTCACTCCATTCCCTCCCCTACTTTCCCAGCCATTTCAGATGTCAGTTGCAAGCCCAGGTTGTTACCTGTGCTTCTGACCAACCAGCTACATCTTGCAGGTTTGTAAGACTTTCTCTTTGGACTTCAGATGCCAGTTGAGAGTCCAGATTGTTACCTGTATATCTGACCAAATGGCTGTAAATCAGAAGTTCCCAAGAATCCCTCCTCAGGTTTGATTAACTTGGAACTCAGACAAACATTTTACTTATTAAATTTCCAGTTTATTATGAAAAGATATAACTCAGGAACAACCAGATGGAAGAGAAACATAGGATGAGGTATGGGAAAGGGTGCAGAGTTTCCATGTCCTCTCCCAGGTCACCACTCTCAGCACCTCCACACACTTACCAACCTGGAAGCTCTCTGAACCCCATCCTTTTAGGATTTTAGGGAGGCTTCATTACAGAGACACCTTTGATTAAATTATTGGTCATTGGTGATTGAGTCAACCTTCAGTGCCCCCCTCCCTTCTCAAAGGTGATGTGGGGTGGAACTACAAGTTCCAACCCTCATAAAGAAACTGTGGTTCATATATACAATGGAATATTACTCAGCCATAAGAAGAGATGAGGTCAGGCCTGGTTAGTACTTGGATGGGAGACTACCTAGGAAGACTAGGTGCTATAGGCGTAAACAAATAAAAAAATAAAAAATAAGAGATTGTAAGCTGACAAGCTCCTTGCAATCTGTGAGGTCAACCAAAGGTTGCCTTGCCTAAAAAAAAAAAAAAAATTCTGCCATTTTTGACAATATGGATGGACCTTGAGATAATCATGCTAAGCGAAATGAGTCAGACAGGAAAAGCTGAAAACCACATGATATCATTTGTATGTGGGATAGACACCTAAAAGCAACAAACAAACAGGACAAACAAACAGGGACTTATGGGCATGAACTATAGACTAGTAGTTGTCAGAGGATATTGGGGAGGAGGAAGGTAGATGGGGTAATGGGGTTAAATATATGGTGATAGAAAGAAATCTAACTATGGGCAGTGAACACACAATGCAATATATATATTCCTTACAATTGAAGTGTACATCGAAACTTACTGGATATCATTAACCAATGTCACCAATAAATAAATAAATAAATAACAGCTAGATTGATAAATAAATAAATAAATAAAAGTTCCAACCCTCTAATTGGTTGGTTTCCCTGGCAAGTAGTCTCCATCCTTAGGTTACTTAAGGGCTTTTCAAAAGTCACCTCATTAGCATAACAGACACTTTGCTCTTATCACAGGAAATTCCAACGGTTTTATAAACTGTTTCAGGAATGGGTTGAAGGCCAAATATATATTTATTATAAATCATGATATCATAAGGGTTAAACAAAGTTAAATAGATTTCTTGATTATAAAACAAATTAGAACCTAAAGAGTCTCCAGGAGAAAAAAAGATGTGCATATTTTTAAAAAGTTATTCAACTTAGGGTCACTTGCTTCATTGAGCATCTTAGGGGACTGAGAACATTGTGTCAACCTAAACAAAGAGGTAAACTGAGGTAAGCTCAAATGACCAGAACTGAAGTTTATTCAGAAATAGTATAGGAATTGCAATTTGGGAAACACATCTTGCAGCAAGTGATAGGCAAGTCTGCTGAAGGTTTGGGCAGGGTATATTTATGGGCAAGGAATGCAAAGAGTGGAAAGTCCAGCCAGAATCTAAGCAGGAAGTTCATTGGCTTGAGAATGGTAAGAGATTCTTGGCAGGTGTTAATTGGTCAGGAGGGCTGGCTGGAGGCTGGATTGTCCCAGATGGCCTAGTGTGACAGCTTATCTTAGTTCTACATGGTCTCTCATCACTCATCATGCAGTCCTAGACTTGCACATGGTGGCTGTGCCAAAGATCCAAGGTAACAGAATTTTTTGCATCTCAGGCTCAGAACTTGCATAATGTCATGTTCACTTGTGCTGTTCCTCAAAGCAAATCACCAGCCCAGAAAAATTTGAAGGTGGAGAAATATATTCCACTATTGGTGAGAGAAGCTGCAAATAATTGTGGCAAATTTTATAACCTACCATAGGTGTCATTTGTGGTTTACTTGTCTCAAAGATTTGCTTTTGTCCATTTGAAATCCATCAAATCATTTTGTGCTTAAAGGAACACTCCTGTGGCGTTACTGTATTGCCTCTTAATTCATTTCTGGGTCATTCCTGGGTCTCACTGCAGATACCTAAATGCCTTGACAACAAACCCAGATCCTTCTTCATGTTGCTCATATACTGTACACAGAACTTATGCAAACTAGACTTCAGAAACAGTCACCATTAACCTAGGTAGATAAAGTAAGCCAGAACAATATCCTTAGATTCCGAAGCAGTTTATCCTTTAGTGTTTCTTCCATTCTCACAGCAGTTTAGTGATGTATGCAGGGCAGATATCACTGCCCTCTTTTTTCTGATGCAGAAATTGAGGCTAGAGAATTTAAATGATTTCTGTAAAACCTGCAGCTACATAAGTGGTAAAGCTGGTATTTGAACCCAGATTATCTGACTAGGTCCATCTCTTGATTTACTGTGTACATTGTCTCTAGCTGGCTGGGTTGCTACAGGCTGATGTCAAGACCAGATTGTCTTCTACTGGTCATAAACAATCCAATATAATATTTTAAAACTATAATTTTGGGCTCTTTGTGATGAGGACTGGTGGTGGCCTGGGTCACGGAGGCATGGACGAAGAACATAGTCAACTGTGGGGACAACCTAAAGGCTGACCAGCCTCTCAGTTTCCCTTCTTGACTTTAATTTTTCATCATCCTCCTAAACTATGAAACTTCCAAGGGGATAATGAGGATGTGATGATGGTGGGAAGGATGATTAATATCTCAGTTTGAAAACAGTCGAGGGCACTGTTGGCAGAAGTCTAAAAATGTCACTTGATGCTTGTGGACTCTTACTATGATGCTCAGAGCTTTCATAACCCCACTCCCCTCAGCAGTGTGACAGTGTAGGGAGTATGAGTTCTTGGGTCAGACACATCTGGGCTCAAATTCCTGTTTTTCTGTTTACTACTCAGTCTGTATACTTATAAAATAGGGCTAATTCTACCAACTATATATGCTTATTAAATAAATAAAAAGAGCTAACATATTTAAAGTGCTTTATGTAGAGTAAGTGCTAAACAATTTTGTATGCTCCCCACTTGAAGAATGCACTCATGTATGGTAGAAATTTCTCTGTATAAGTTTCTAATTCCAGTTTAAGCTGGACATAAGCAAGATAAAAACATGACTTTCCTCTCCTTTCTACATTGAAATAATTTTCTATTTTAACCTGAAGACTTAAAAATTAAATTTGACTTAATATTTTCAATTAACACCTACTGCATTAGGCACTGTATTAGCACTAGGTTAGGCATTAGGGGAGGAACATAACAATGACTAAAATAAATCTCTGTTTCAAAGCTTCCTATAGTCGAGCAAGGGAGATGTGAGCATAAGGGCTGTACTATAAAATAGACTATGATATAAATGGAAATAGAGGGTGCAAAAAATGACTATGAAAATATAACAAGAATAGATGTCAGCTTTAATATGGTGAAAAGCCTTTTAGAGGATATTTTATTTGAGCTAGATGAGTTTGTTGGCTTTAACAGGTATGCTGTGATGTTGAGGGAAAAGATCAAAAGAGAAAGTGCAAAAGAAAAGGACTGAAAATGAGGAAATTTTATGTTTCTTGGCAAGTCTGAATATGTGAGTCCTAATCTTGGAGATCTTCATAATTATGGCTTTATCATGTATACATTAAGAATTACAAAATTTTTATCTCTAGGCCAGATCGCTTTCTTGGATTCTAAACTAGCATATCTAATTGCTTCCTCTGTATCTCCATTTGGATTTCTGCTAGACATCTCAAACTCAACATGTTCAAAATTGAACTTATCTTCTCCAATCTCAAGCTTCTTGTACTCAAGATATCCTTCATCTCAGTTAATGACAACTTCTTCCTTTTAGTAACTCATGCCAAAAATCTTAAAATCATCTTTGACTTGTCTCTTATTTATATCCCACATTTAATACAATTCAAAGCACTTCTCAGCCTCAGGGCCTTTGAACTGACTCTTTCCTCTGTCTGGAATAATCTCACAGGCATCTTCATGAATAACTCTCTTTTCTAAATCCTCTTTATAATAAGTTCTACCCTCATAACCCCTTTTGATACCACAACTTCCCTTCCTCCTTCAACTATGCACTTACTTTCCACCTTATTTCAACCTACATTTTTTTAATTCTAGTTATTATATTCTACTAGACCACAAAACTTACTTTTTCAAATTTAAAGATCTTTGTGTGTGGTGTATGCTGTACATGCCAAGCATCTAAAACAGAATAGGAACTCAGGAAACATTTTCTGAACAAATAAAGGAATTCTGAAACAATTTTTGTCCATTTACCATCTCATACAAACCCCTTTCTCTGCTTATTCTAAGTTAAATACATACCATGTTTCGATTGGCAGCTCGATTTATTTTTGTAGACCAGTTCAGTGTAGAAGACCGTGATTGTTTATTAGCAAAGCGAGTATAATATATAAAACTATAACTAAGCTATTTTAAAGAAAATAACAGTTATACAAATATTAATACATCTTTTCCCCCAGAATTCTGCACTGACATAAAAGATGTATCTTGGGAAAATGATCAACTATGAAGCATACAATGCACATGAATTAACATTCAGTTCTATTTAAATAGTCTTTCTGCTGCATAGTTTGAGATGGAAACCTTTGACTTTGCTTTTTAAATCACTCTTTGCAAAGTCTTAACCTGACCTGCCATGTCCACTTACTTTAATGAAACATGAAGCTGCTTAAAATGAAATTTCTCATCTTCACATTCTGTTTCTCTGATTAATTTAGTGTTGGCATTTAAGTATGATTATATTACCTTGGGAATCAGTGATGTTTTAGGCAATTTCATATGTTTAATTTACATTTTGTTGAAAGAAGTAAGAAGGCAACTGCTTTTTAAATCAAGATCCCCAAATGTCCATGCATCCTGATTATAGCCGATCTTTCTATTTTCATTATGCTTTCATGAGTGAACTTATTAAAATATGAAAATAAAGGAAAGCAAATCCACCATGTCAAATAAAATGCACCACTGCTCTCCACTCTCCACACTGAGATGCTTTTCCATCATGCCTCCATGCTTTTTAAATTAAATGTCAAGTTTTGCACAGCTGTCTCAGAGACTTGATCATGGGTGCAAAGTTTTGCTTTTCTTGCTCTGGATTGTATTTGACATAGTGCTTATTACCAATGAGACTATTATATGATCAGAACGACTAATATTGTATTTTAATGTTGGACAGGTCAAGGTGATTTTTAACCAATATCCCATAATTGCCTCTTTTTATCATCATCCATAATAGTAATAAGGATCTACCTTATTTTAAGAAGTTTATTTTACAGATTTTCTATCTTTTTCATCTGGTAATAAAACAGAGGACAGAGAATCAGAATCCCTGTGTTTCTAGAGCTGAAGAAATATTAGAAGCTGCTATACTTTTTATTATTTTCTGTCCGTCCCACCCCACCCCACCCCACCCCATCCCATTCTATTCTATTCCCTGACTGAGAGGGAGCTGGTCAATAAAAGATAGAGGGCAGAAAAGGAGAAGAGTCTTTCAGGCAGTAGGGACGTGGTTAGAGTATCCCTGCCCACTTATTTTCATTAATATAACAATATTGAGTGCTATATCCTAAAAGTTGAACAAACAGTAAAGAATAAGACACAGGTCCTGACTTTTAGAAATTGTGTTTAAAATCCTCTTGGCAGAAAAATTTACTATTTATATAAAAGTCCAAACTTAAAATGGACACCCTCTTAGTGCAGCACCATACTTCCATTTTGAGTAACACTTTAAACATTCCCCAGGTACCAATAACTAAACACATTAATATTTATTTTTTATTTGTTGTATGTTTAGCTTATTGTTTTCCGCTAACTTTTCTGTGCAATGGATGGGTATACTCAAGACATTTGCTCAGGCAGTAATCCAAGATGCCCCCCAAAATTTCTAGTCATAGACTCCAAGGTAGATTATCATTCCATCTTTGGAAAAGTAGTCCTTCTTTAGGATATTTTTTAATTTAGTGTGAAGCCCTACAAAGCTCCAAGCTTCTGAATATTCCCATACTTTTGTGTTGAATTTTGTTTAGTTCCTTCCTATATATTTATATTCACCTTGATTTCTAGAACTAATTTCGATTCTATGCCAGGACTTGTTTTGAATTGACTTTATCTCTTCCTAGCTGGGATAACAGGACCATCATGTATAGGTATGCTCACAACTTTAAGAATTGTCAAGTATTGCACAATTGTCCCAAGATACTTGATCTTGACATGCCAAATTTTAGTTGTCTAGACTTGGATTTTATTTGGCTTAAAGCTTATTACCAACACGGCTCTTACATGATCTGAACAATTAATATTGAATTTTTTAAAAATTCTCATAATCTTCAGTTATAGTGAGAAGAGCGAAGATCTCTGTGATTTAAAAGATCTATTGAGTAGTATTTTTATTCATTTCACTTGGTAGTATTAGTTGTACTTTGTGTAAATGATAAATTCTAGAGTTTACTGTGTGCAAATTGCAGAGCTACACATGGTGGCTCGTGGGTAACCTTTGTGTGAGAGATTAGGGATCAACTACAGAGTTAGAGACACACAGTCCTCCATAAGACTATCCTCACTTCTAACACCAACTGCAAATTTGGAGGTATTATTCTCAAAACTACCTTCAGGTTTGATAATTCGCTAGAAACACTCACAGAACTCAGTGATAGTTTGTTATAGGGAGCAAGATCAGCCAAAGGAAGAAATGCCTAGAGCAGAGTCCAGGGGTGGTGTTCCAAACATGAAGCTTCCATCATTCCTGTCTTGGCAATTGTGTCCCTTTCCTGACAAAGATGCGTGACAATGTGCGTGGAGTATAGCCAATTAGGGAAGCTCACCAAGACTTGGTGTTCATGTTGGGGCTTCATTACATAGGTATGATTGGTTGATTGATTATCCACATAGATGATCTCTGTTTCTTGTCACCAGCCCATCCAGGTGAGCTCCAAAGCTCCTATCCGAAATCACATGGTCGGTATGGGTCAAAGCCCCCACTTTAACTCACATTATTACTATTTGGCTAGCCCAAGGCCCTCCAGCAAACACAGACACTTTATCTCCAGGTAGGGCAGGATATAGGCCAGACTTCCTCTTGGACAAGATTAAATTCTTTACAGTACACTTGGGAAGTCCCTTAGTTTTCTTTTATCTCTATTTCCTCAGTTATAGAATTAGACTAATCATATGTAATTGCTAGGGTTGTTCTTTAGATTAATGCTGAAGTATATAAATGACTTAAAATTTTAGAAGTAGAAAGTAAAATATGTGCCACTTTTCTTCCTTTAGTTTACCACTCTTTTTGTTTATATACGTGCAGGTGCTTCCAGCTCACTCATTAATTTTGTCTTTGTTTCCAACTCCAATTATTCTGATAAGCACCGCTTTAGTCAGCCTCACTGGAAGTCCTTGAATCAGGCCATTTTCCTGCCTCAGTACACTGGTTCATTATCTTTATTTGGGTTTTGAAATGTATTAGGTCCTTTCAAGTTTCATTCTATTCTCATGCTTGAAGCTGAAATCTTTTCTCAAAGACTGTACTTCATCAAATTTCCCATTGTTCAATATGGAGTTTCTATAATCATTATTCTACAGTCATTCCCAGGAATTCTCCTTATTAGTTTTCTTGTTTTTTTTTTCAGTTAATAGAACTATCATCTTGGCACAAAAACTAAAGTTTCTCATTCAAATACTATTTTTGCATGTGTTTGTGTGTATGCATGCACTTGGAGAAGATCAGGATGGAAGGGGTAGAGTCTTCTTTGACAGACTTCTGAATTAATTGAGAAATCAGACAGCAGATTAAATAGAAAAATCCAAAAGTTTTTTCATTGGCAACATCTAGATATTAGAGAATATGACTTTTATCTGCAGACAGATGGATTTTCTATTACTGAGCCCCTAAATTCAATAGCCAAGGCTACTCTTAGGGTGCAGGGAGAATATGTGCTCTCTGTAGGTAGGACCCCTTCAAATGGGAAATAAAAGAGAAGAGCTCTCTGAGCATGCTTGCTTTACTCTCGCAGAAATTTCAAGAAAAAAAATTACTCCCACTCTCCCAGGGATGATGGAATAAGGCAGCAGAAAGAGGCCAGGAGTGTTACATTAGTGAGCCTCCTCTACACAGAAAGAAGTATCAGAATGGTGTGGTTGAATATTGTAGTAATGGCCCCCATTTTTTTCATGCCTTCCTGTGTCTATAACATTCACTACTCTCTTCTCACATTAATTCTGGGTTTGGCTATGTACCTTGTTTTGGTTAATGTGAAAGTAGCAAATATGACCTAAAGTGTAGTTTGAAAAGTGCTTGTGCTTTGGGGCTTGCCCTCCCTTTCTCCTCTTGGAACTCTGTGACTGCCATGTGGACAAGTGCAGGTAGTCTGCTCAAAAGTGAGGTGCTACATGGAGAGAGCCTCCAGTCATCCCAGGTGTCTCAGGGACAGTCCTCATAATCTAACTAGCTCAGTTGACTCACCAGCTGACCACTTACCCCATGGGGAAGTACAGCAAAAGAATCACTCAGCTTTATCATCTCTGTGATAGAACAGATAACACCACCACTAAGTTGTGGTTGTATGTTATGTGGCAATAGATAACTAACAAATGGGGAAGATATATTTCCACAAAATGTAAAGTTTATGGTCTCCACAGTAAAGGGGCAGTAGGATTGTGTTAGAGATTCTGTAATAAGCAGTATTTTATCTTACATAATGAAAGACTAAACAACCACACCATACTTCCTGCAGTCCACAACTATAGTGTCTGCCTATCAACAAGAAGAGCAGAGAAGAAAAAAATTAACTGTAACACTGATATCCATACTAGATGGAGGTGTGATTTCTTTGTAGTATCTTGGCAATTAAATCCACAAAGTTCAAGATCCTAGGTTCTGTGAGTCTTCCTTTTTACATCATATTTCTGACTTGAAATCCTATTTTCTATTGGTGCATTGAAAACTGTTTTCTCAAGAAGTTTGCAGTCTCTGGTGATAATTTACCTGGTATTTCATTGGGATGGATGAGTTCCTACCTTTGAATTTATAGTTTTCAAGGCCAGAACCCTCATTTCAGAAGAATTCTCTTTCTTAATTTGATTTCTGACAATAAAAGGCAGTACATAAAATATAAAGTCTATAAAAAGAAATTATCAACTGCGATTATAGAAACTGCTCTTCAAGTGGGAAAATTATGCAGCTATTACCGAAGCATGGCATAATGTGACTGCCTGAAATATTAATATACATACAAATCAATATGACTTCACAGTTCAGATAAACATGTATAGCACAAATACTTCTGTACCAAAGACACCTTGATAAAGAACATAGGAAGAATATTGTTTGTAAAGTTTGTGTTTTGCTGGAAGTTATGTTCAGGGGGCCAACTTAATTTATTCAACAAGCCTTTATTGAATATCTATTCTATGTCATGTACTTTCCTGGAGCTATGGATACAGAGATAACAGACTTGGTTATTGCCTTCAAGGAAACTGTAGTCTGGCAGGGGCAAGTAGTGTGATCAGTATCATGACAAAGATAGGCATATGGAAACAGAGAGAAAGAATACTAACCTAGAATGGGAAGAGATCTCAGCAAAGGCTTCCCAGTGATGATGAAGCCAAAGCTTGTCCTGCAGGAGGAGTAGAAGTCAGCCAATGAAAGTTGAATGGGAAGGTTGATCTGGTCAGAGGAGGGGAATTGTGCAAGACCAGACTGGGTTTAGGGGATCAAGCATAATGCATTATAGAGGCCTGCTGAACTACTAACCAGTATGGCTATAGAGTTAAACGGGGAAGAGAATGTTGTGCAATGAGTCTAATGAGGTGAATGTGGTTCACATAATAAAGGAACTTGTAGGAGGACATCTTGAGGGTTTGGAGGTACCTTGGTACAATGAAGAGTCTGTCAGTCACTGAAGGATTTTAAAAGGGGCCATGGTTTGGTGATGTGAATTTTTTTTTAAGATATCATTAATCAGAATACAGAGAGTGAATTAGAAATTGGTCAAATGAGCATTCAAGAAATACAGGAAATAAAAGATGAAGTTCCAAATTAAGGCAAAAGCATCATGGAAGAGAAGTGGACAGATTCAAGAAATATCTAAAACAAACAGGATTAGGTTACTGTATTAGTCAGAATACAAGAAATAGAGGGCACATTCAGACAAGTAATGTTGAGATAAATTTTAGTAAAGTAACTGTTTACAAAATTGTAAGGAAGACTGATACAATGGTAAGTTATTTCCACCCCTTGGCTTAAATAGCAATAGAAGAGAGTATTTACCTTTGGTCAAAGGTCATAGCCAGCTCACAGTGCCCTAGTAGAGACAGAGTCATGGGCATATTTACCTCAACCTCACTCTCCTTCCTATCTGATGTTTTCTTGGGGGTCTGCATGGGCTGAATGTAACCCCCCTGATGCCCTCCACACTGAGCAAACTTCTAGGGACACAGAGCAGTAGAGTCAAGCAGCAAATAGATTTGGAGAGGGGATCTGGAAGGAATCTAGCATGGTCATACACTGAATGCAGAGCATCAGAAACAGGAGGAATCAGGATGGCTTCTAGAATTCTAGGGTTGCAAACGGGGTGGGTGGTGATCTCATTCATCTAATGCAAGACAGATCAGTTTATTATTATATTTTTTGAAAAGTGAAACATAGATACAATGAATTTCATTTTGGAGATGCTGAGTTTCCGGGTGCCTGAGAGACTTTGATTTATTCACTCAACAAATCTGTGGTAGGCAGCCTCTGTGAAGACTTAAGGCCATTTCTTGTAGGGATAACAAATTCTGTCTTCGTGGGGAGCCCCAGATGGGTACCTTTTTATACTTTATTCAGTGGTTCCAAATCTTTTTGCTACCAGGGACTGGTGGTCCTATAAAAATCTAATGCCTGATGATTTGAGGTGGAGCTGAGGTGGTGATGCTAGCTCTGGGGAGCGGCTGCAAATACAGATGAAGCTTTGCTTGCTGGTCTGCTGCTCACCTCCTGCTGTGTAGTCTGGTTCCTAACAGGCCATGGACCCGTACTGATCTGCATCCCCGGGCATTGGGAACCTCTGCTTTATATAGTAATGGTAATCCTGACACTCTCTGAAAAAGCCTAAACTGTTTAAATAGGGCTAGCACAAGTCAAACATGTGTCCATAAAAATGATGGAAATAAAACACATTTTATTGTTGAAATAGCATCAATTTAACATACTTTTATCAAGTCAAAGTAGCATGATGAAATGAAAAGGCTAGGTTTGGAGTTAGACACAGTTAAATTAGAATATAAGCTCTTTAACTTAATTGCTGTGTGTCTTTGGGCAGGTAATATTGCTCTGGATCTCAGTTTATGCCTTTGTATGTAGGGATAACAATCTGCCAAAAAATCCTTGACACAGTGCTTGTAATATCATAGTAAATGGAATTAAAGCAACTTTAAAACTCGCATTTAAAGTAATTTTTTGAGTTAGAAATAATTTTTAGACTGGAAATCAGTTCAATGGTTAATATATATACAGTAAAAGTTTGACTAAGGAATTCATTTTTAGGTTCTTTGATTGTGACATGCTTACAAATTTTTATGTAACCTTGTCAAGCTCTGACAGTTCATTTCCCATAAAATCAAGAGACAAGCAGATTAATTTTTTTTTTGCTAATTAATTTTTCACCAGGAAATAATTACATCTAGGCCAAATGTGATCCAGCTATCAAATGGAATACATTTTCTGGAGAAGCAGCATTACTACTCTCACACTCAGTTTGCTAATTGATGACAATTTTTGTTGGCATTTCTATAAATTGGGTGAGTTTGGGGATATGTTATTTTTCTCTATCATTAACTTGTCCAGTAGCATGAGACTATGAAGCTTGTTAGGATTAACTCTTCTAGATGGTTTAGGTGTAAGGGGACCAGTGTTCTGTTGGCTACTTCAATGTCATCAGCAAGTATTCTAATTTACTAGAATCTGCACAGCTGGTGTCTTTTATGACATACTGAATGTGGCACATACTGAGAGTGGCACCATATTAATTGGATCACATAGTTTTACCTTAAAATTAAATGTGTAATTTAATACTCTTAAAATTATATACTCTTAAAATTAAATGTGTAAGTGGCTTCTAAAGGAGACTGTTTGGGAATATAAAAAGGAACAAGTAGTATTTTAATGAAAGCTCTTATTTATTTGGTTACAAAAATGAGAACAGTAAAAAATTACTATAAGGTAAATGGAAGTTTATAAACTACTGGTGTGGGGGACATAAGGTGGGAACTTCTAAGTAGCTGGGCCCCACAAAAGGTAGAAACAAAGATGCAGCCTAAGGCAAATTTCCCATCCTGTTTCTCCTGGAGGAACTTGTAGTCACTCCTCAGTGATATCTCTGCTTCTTTCTGTACAATTGTTTTGCTCCCTCTTTTCAAAGACCCATGTTCTCTTTCTTTTCCATAATGCCGAATGTGGCCAGTAGAGCACTGTTTATCTCCTTAACCACTTTCCACACAAGCCCTTGGGCGTAGCATGGCCTGCCCATTTTGGTTCCTCTTTATAACTGATACTAGCTTTATTGTCTCAGGTCTAAATTCTCAACATCATTATCTGACTGACCTAGATGATCTTTCTGAATCATGTCCTACAAGTCTCAGCTCTCTGTTTAGCCACAAACTGTCTGATAATGCATCAGTCCACCCCAGGTCTAATGCACTACTGCCAAAGAAGTAGCATTGTGTGGGCTGTTGTTTACATAATGGGAGTTATGAGTAGGATTTTCAATGATAGACATATTTTGTATAAGTGGAGTCAGTAGTAAATATAATTAAGCCATATTCATTCCAAAATGTACTGCAATTTATTCTTCTGTTATCTTTCAGTAAAATAGAAAGAAAAGAACTAATGTACACAACTTCTGACAGGTAAGAAATCACCTTGAAGCAATGGCAGTCTCCAATTATATAACCAGACTAGCTATCTCAGAAGTTATGGGATAGAAGTGTTCATAGACTAAATTAAGGTTCTTTAATCACATAGCTTATCAAATTAATTTAAAAGGGAAAGAGATGCAAAGAGAAAGAGATCATGTTAATATACTCAGGTTAAGGTGCAAGTGATATAGCATACCCAAAATATGATATATTATATATGTTTTCTCTCTCTCTGTTTCTTACTGATGTATACAAGGTTGAGAATTGAGGTTTGAACAGATTGTCTCAATAAACAGAAGGAACCTGGGCCCAAATAAATAGCCTGTATTTCACAGAGATGCAGATACAAGTACATGTGGCGTAGCCTGTAGCTCACAAATTAGCCTGATGAGCTGTTATGGATTTTATTTGTATTTCTTGGGCAGAGAATACACCAGACCATAGTGGACTATTACTGGGTAGCTGATTTTTTGATGACATAGCTGCCAGTTCAGAAGTGGCATAATCATATCTTATGAATTTATTTTCATCCATTTCCGTTTATTAGTAGCACTTTTGTCTCTTCTCATACATTCTACTTATCCTATATATTTTTAACACATGGGTTGCAAAATTGCTTTATTTACTATTGATATTTAACATACCTTGTGAATTCTGCCTATGTTTTACAAACTACTTGCTTCTTGTCTATACTTAACACTTTAAAGAGTTTTTCCATTCCATTTATTTTTCTACTAAAGCAGAATTAAACATTCTCCAGTAATAAATGACACATTACAACTTCTATGACCCATGCACTGAGAAAAAAACTTCCATATATATTATCTTATTTAACATCCTCAGAGGTTTTTAGAGGTGGATACTACTCTTAAATAGAATGCCGAACCAAAGTGAAATTAAGTATCTTGTTTAAAAATCAGACCAACAGTAAGCGACGGTGATGGAATTCACATAATGTCTGTTCTTCATGTTGCTGACATACTGAGAGCTCCAAGAGGGTCCTGACCCATGTTGGATATGTCTCTAATATGGCCTTTGTGTTATATTGAAGTATCTGCTTACAAACTTATCTTCACATTCTATTGTGAGGTCCTCAATGACAAAGATTGTGCCTCATTTATCTCAGTATCTGCAATGCATGGCACAGTATTTCACATAGAATACATCTCAATAGATATAGATAGCCCCTATTCAAAAATTGCAAGCTGTTGCCTACCATACCGTTTCCTTCTTTTTTTCTACCCTACCTCAATTCCTTCCTCCCTTCCTCCTGAGGAGTCTTATCATTTGTTAGATGATCTTGATGTTCTGCCAGGGATGTATTTAAATAAACTCCTTCCTATCTTATCTTTTCCTTCCCTCCTGCTCACCATCTCTGCTTAAGACTGTGTTCTAACTGTTCAACATCTGTAGGCAGGAGAGAGAGCTCTAAATGTCATTCAATTCAGACAAGATCGGGCGCATTCAGGGTGGTATGGGTGTAGACAGTTCAGTTCAAAGGTATTATGATCTATCACTCCAGTAGTACAAGAAGTGGAAAGTAGTTTTGCCTAATGAGATAGAACACATGAGCTGCTAGTCTAGAAAAGATATCAAAGAAAGTTGTTCATGTAATTGTCAGCCTCTTGGTTTTAATGGTATAGGCCTTCTTAGTTCCCTGACACATAAAAATGTGTCATTTAAAAGGCATTAGGTACATTTCTCTCATTTAACATGTTGAATGAATCTCAGGTATTGTAAAAAATTGTGAAGCCTACAGATCTTATGCTTCCTGTGCTGGGAACTATCTACATGCAGACAGAGGGTAGCATAGGATTATAAAAATGTGAGTTAGCCACCATCTAGCAGAGAATAAAGTTCTCTAGTTTATATTTTTCTAAAGGTAAACTTGCAAAATTAGTTTGGGGATGAAAATGTTAGTAGAAGACATGGAAAGACATTATTTTATCTTTCCTTTTGCCTGGTGAGCAGTCAGAGAATAGGAAGGGTGCATATCATGTTCACATTCCTATGGTGGCTTCCTAGAACTTTTCCCCAGCCCTTTGTTATTCATCCATTAACTCTTTCAATCAACAAAAGCTTACTGAATCTTACTATATGTCAGGCATACTGAATAAGACTAAGTCCCAACTCAACCCTCAAATTTCCAAATATATCTCAAATGCCACAATATCTCTGCCCAGTTTATGTCACCTTCCTCTGAAGTTTCACAATCCACTGATTGTGCCTCTTTGTAGACCATCTCCCTTCTTATTTATTCACACTCTTCCACCTTCCTTCTCCACTCTCTTCTTCCTCCCTGCTTCCCTTTATCCTTCCTTTTTTTCCCCCCTGGAACATTTATTAAGTAACTTTTGTGTTCAGGGCACTGGGGTAGACACTGGGAAGACAATGAAGACTAAGAGTTTTTGCTTTTATGGGGCTGACAGTATAAATGGAGACAGGCATGTGAAGCCAAACATTACAATACATCATAATAAATGTCTGTTCTATATTTAATTATCTATATCTCCATTTAGCCCATGATAAAACCTCATTAATTTTTTTAAAGAATCAATCTTTAAAAATAGAATTGGTTTCAAGTCATTTTTATATTTTCTAGAGTTCCTTCTATTTATTGGGTGTGTAATAAATGTTTCCTGAATTATAACTGAGAGAAGCAAAATGGTCTGCAAATCATGCAAGACACTAGGTCGTGCCTTGCTATCTTTAGTTTCTGGTTGCCTTCCTTTTCGAATTGTATTCTTTTTCCTGTGTCATAATGAAAATAACTTTTATTACCTATTATTATCTGCCAAGTGTATGGTACTAAGTGAATTAGATATGATTATTCACATTTTACAGATGAAGGAATTGAGGTACACAGAGATAAAGAAATCTGATCAAAATTACAACAGTGTAAAGTTGAAGAAGATTGAATTTGGTTCCATAATGCAAAGATTTCTTTATGATTCTGCATAGCCATGTGGTAAATATAGAACAGATTTAGAGTCAAGTAGCCTTGACTATTTTATATAAACTTTAGTGAATTAATTAATTCCTCTGAATTTTAGTTTGATGGAAAATAGGATAATAATATTTACTTTAAATTAGTGCCTTGAAAATTAAATTAAATAAATATCCAGCACAAAGCCTGACACTGAAGACATGCTGACCCTCTTCTACTTCTCTCTCTTCAGAGACCTGGTATTCTTGAGAATGGGACCTACTAAGTCCTATTTTCTGGGGAATCAATGTTTTTAAACAAGGTCTCTTTTATAGGACTTAGTGAGAGGCAGGTAATGTGGTGATGGGGGAACTGCTGGGGCTTCGAGTCTCTAAAATCAGTGGTTATATTCCAGAATTAGAAAGGGACCACAATGGTCATCTTTTGCAGGAGTCTTCAACAGATTTTCATATCAGAACATGGAAGTATTCCTAATAATTATACACGGTAGCTCCTCAGCAATTTTTCTCTGTCCTTAAAATTTCTTGAGAAAGGTTGAGTAAATAGTAGATGAACCCTAGACCTAGTATTCCTTTCTCCTGTCACAGAATGGCACCTGGGTGTGCCCTTTTCATTTCCTATGACAGGCTCAGGAATCTCAGTGGGTTCATCTTGGAAACCATTTCCTCCAGCACACACCAACCACCTATTCTGTTGCTTGGGTCTCTTTTTGTTTTAGTGCTTTTTTTGGTATTTGCCTTTGAAGGGAAACCCACAGGCCATTCTGGCTTCAGAGTGTTGCTGACAATTATGTAATGCAAATAATTTTAAGCAATGAATATAAGCAAAGGAACAAGTTTCAGTACCTCGGACAGTTCCCACATTTTGGCTTCCAGGCTTGGCTCCTTCCTGACACGAAATCTAGAAATCTTACTCTTTTATTTTAAGTAGTGGAGGCTGCCACATTTCCCCCATCTCTCAAATTCCATCCACCCTTTAATGACACCAAGTTGAATTATGGAAGGAAGAAAGATAAGGATTGATGTCTCCTCATTTACAGAAAGCAATATGATCCAGGTCAAGGGTTCAAAAAAATTTTTTTTTGTTTAATATTGTTTTTGGCAGTCTGGTGAAGCTTATAGAACAAGTCTCAGAATGATACTTTTTAAATGCATGCAATAAAATACATAAAATTACAGAGAATACAAATTATACTGAAATAAATGTGTCAAACTATCACCATGGCTCTCACTTTTTAGTATATTAACTAATAAACATTTTAGAAAGGATGCACTGGAAAGCAATGCCATGCCTCGATTACCGATGCGAGAACACACAGCTTCATCATTAGGGAGGGGTTAAATAACTACTCGGGACAAAGTTGTCTTATAATTGGGCCAATATCTGCACACTTGAAGATCATGATTAGGTATGATTAGGAGCATGTCTACACACTAGTGTAGTTTCAAATTAGTGATGTATATAAGTGATATATTTGTAAGAACTGAAATATTAAATAAAAAATAATTTGTCATTTTTATTGGTGACAAAATCATAGGTACTGTTAATATTACTTTGCATTATTCTTACATTCATAGTTTAAGGAAATGCTAAATATCAGTTAGAAATAAGTGAAAATAATATGCAATATGCTTTCACATCTCATAGACCCCAGAAATTTTTTTATAGTCCTATTGGTTTGTGGGACCCAAATGAAGATTCCCCTGTTCTACGACTTCCTGCCAACTGTTGTCTCTTCCTGTCCTCTTTACTAGGCCACTGTGACCTGCTTTCTGGGCTTTCCTCATGGTTACCTAGTTTTATCTAAATAGGTTAGAATGTCACTAATATCAGGATAAAGTTTGAACTTTGTATCATGGTACACCACACTGTCTGTAGGCTTTGGCTTCTGTTCCCCCTCCCCCATCCCCCAGTACTCTCCCACATGCATTCTGAGGTTGAGCTACATAATATGCAGATCCCCAACATCTATAAAAATAAGGACCTTTGAGTTGTCAATTTGGCAAGTGGCTGCAAAATAAAATTTTGCTTTCTTATCCTTTACATTTCTTGCCTTAAAAAAAAACAAACAAACGATTATTTAGTGGAGGAATCAATGGGTAGTGAAAGGAAGATAGCAATTGCAGATGGAGTATAAGGACCACATAACTCATGGTAGCTTTCCAGATGAGCATGAATATGCAGATTTTAGGCATACGATAATCAAAAGACCTGGAGGTCCTTTTCCCAATCTCCTTATATTCCTGTGCTATCCAAAGCATATTCTGATGATCCTAATTAGATTTTTTCCCCATATGTGTTAAGATTGCGATTATAATTGCACATATATTGATTTATGAATAAAAAGGATTGCAATCTCATCTCATGGATCATCTGATCTCTGTTTATTTAGCAATGACAGGCAGGGAGTGTCTTCTCGCCACAATGTTCAGTGTGTTATGTTGTCTCTGAAATTATGTCTGTTCTGGAATGCCTCCACACCTCTGAGCCTCTAAGTGAATGCATCTTGGATGGTGCAAACTGTTGCTTTTCTCAATTAACACAGGCAAAAGGGTGTATCTCCAAATGACCATGCAGATTATTTTAGTAAATTGTATTCATAAGGGTGTGGTGTCCTGAACAAAAGGGATAATAGTTTTATTCCTTGCATACACACAGAGTCGTCTCCCTGTAGTAAAATGTTTGAACTCTTATCATGGTGCACCACACTGTCTGTAGGCTTTGGCCTTGGCTTTCTTTCTTTTTCTTTTTCTTTTTTTCCTTTTTCTTTTCTTTTTTCTCTCTCTCAGCACTCTCCTGCATGTGTTCTAAGATTGAGGCACATAATATGCAGATCCCCAGTCACACTAGGCCATTTTACACCTCTTTGCTTTTATACATATTGTCTCCATTGGCTAGGATGCATTCATTCTACTCTTTTCTGGTGAACTCAAGATTTTGCTCAGACTACTCAAATTAAACTCCTCCAGAAATCTTTTGCTAAAATCTCTGGGAAGAGGTAAGCACTTTCTTTCATATGTTCTCATACTACTCAGTTTAATGTTTATATGTTGATAGTATAATTTTTTAATTCATTCAATACATATTTATTGGAGAGCTGCTCAGTCATGGGCCCAATCTGTAGGCATACATGAATAAGGCAGTTGTGTCCCTGCCTTTTCAGAGCTTACACCTCTATAAACATTCCCCATCTCTGTATCTTTTTGTTTATCAGTTTGCCACCATCAATTCAAATAAGGAAGGGTTCCCTTTTTCTTAATTTCCCCACTGACCATACACAAAAACATTTATGTTGTGGTAGACTTTATTCATAGAGGAATTTTTCCATTGCAGAAAGTTTAAATATCATGAAATTTAAGATTAGACATCTCCTTTTTAAAAATTTCTTCTCCTCCTCACCCCCAACTAGGAACTGACCAAATTTCTCAGTAAGCTCCAGCCTTCTTTGAGGCTGACTTCTCGCTTTGCTTCTTTAAGACACATTTACATCTTAATATCGCATAATAGTTTTTCAGAACAATCAATTTTTCATTTCCTTATTCATTTCCAGGTGTACTTTCCAGAATCAAAAACTAATTGAGGAAGAAGTGTCTCTGCTGAAAAAGTGCCCTCTGCCCTGGGTCTTCTTCTTTAACAATACAGAAGTAGTCAAAAATAGGAAATTTTAGGTTTATTCTCTTATTCATGGTAATAAAAGGAACCAAGGCAGATATGTTTTCCCATTAAGGTACATGATTTTATGTACCTTACCCAAGCTTTTAGAAGGCAGAAATATCTACAGTCAGGTTTGGTTTTAAAAAATATAAAATATGCTGCTATAATATCATGCTATATATTGATATAGCATTTACGGCTTTATAAAGGACTGTAACTTTATCTTTACTGAGATCTGATAATCAAAGATTAATAGATTGTAGAAAGATAAATTTAACTTTGTTATGAGGGGCTAGAGCTTGCTAAAACCCAAGGTGCTTTACTGAGCCAGACTCTAGGTAATTTGCAATAAAATATCATTTTTGCAAACTTTTAAAAGATAGCCTATGTTACAAAATTGTCTTTCAATAAATCAACTTCTTTATAGCTTCTTCCTATTCTGATTTTACCACAAAAAGTATGTGGCCTGTGGAAGTGTTGAGCCAACTTTTCATTTTGTTTTTGAATACTTACATGCTTAAAGAGAGATTTATTTGCTTATTTTATTTGTTTGTGGCGGCTAATATTTTCATGGCTTGTTAGATGTGGGCTTATGTTAATTTCAATGAAATGGATCTATATGTACTTAGCTTGATTTTTTTGTTATTATTATTGTCACTACTATTATTACTTGGCATATTTCATTACAGAAAATTTTCGTATGTAATTATTTTATATTATTGTAAGCAAAATCCATAGGATATTTTTTATCTTCCTTTATCGAGTTACTTTTTGATCTGCATTTTGAAAAGTGTTCAAAAAACAAATTTTTTTTCCAATTTAATTGAGATATAATTGACATATAGTATTGTGTAAGTATATAGTACAGTATTAATTTGACACATTTTTATATGGTGAAATAACTACTACTATAACATTAGCTAACACTTCCATCCTGTCACATAGTTACCATTTCTTTTTTATGGTGAGACCATTTTAAGATCTACTGTTTTACATTTGGACAAACTGAATCATATAACCCAGAAGGATATGGTAACTTGTCTGAAATCTTTCCCCCCATCCCATTTTTTTCTTAACAAGAAAGCCCGAAGGAAATATTGTAGCAGGAAGTTTCTGAACTTAAATGTCACTGAAAAAAAAAAAACTACCCTTCAATATAGTAGTTAGAAAATCTGTATGCTGAGGGAAGAAATCAAAAAATCCTAAAAGATATGACTTGAACAGACAGGGAAAAATCCATGAATTCTTGAAATTCTTTATTTCTTTGAGGCCTGGGAGATGGGCTTTCTGTGGCTTTCATTCTCCTTAGATGGATAAGGATCACATCTACTATATTTTCTAATCAACCCTCCACATTCTACTAAACTGAATTAGGTGCTAACGTAGCTTCTCACCTTCAAACCTTCAGTTAGTTATTAATAAAAACTTCAGCCCACATGTCAACTCAGGCTTCTAAGTCGTATTACCCTCAGGATTTCTGCATATCAGCAGGGGCTGTGGTTCCAGGGTCTGCTCAATAACTTGGGTTAACATTTGGACATCAGTGCTGGGGAAACGTGAGGCAATGCACTAGGAGGTGGAAGGAATGGTAGTGGGCCAACCAAAGACATGGGGGAGGCTGTTCCACTGGTTGGGGCAAGGGCTTCCTTCTCAGCTCTCTCCATTTTCTCTCTTCTTTCTATCTACCTTTTAAGTGGATGATTGTCTTAGGGATCTTCCGGATGCAAGGAACAAAAACTTACTCAACGTAGATCAAAAAAGAGAGAATAATTAGAAGGATTTGGGAAAAACTCACAGAACCCAACTGTGGAAACAAAATTGAGGAACTCTCTGCTCTCCAGTTCCTGCTTCTCTTTGTTTACTTGTCCTGTTCCCATGCTCCCCTGCCCAGCTTTTTGAGGAATGACTGACGAAACTGCAATATATTTAGAATGTAGAATGTGGTAAAATGATATACATTGTAAAGGGATTCCCCACATCAAGTTTTTGCACATCAGCATTCATGCCATTTGAAATAAACTTTCTAAACACACATGTGTGTCTGTGCAGCAGTGTAAGTTCCAGCCTCCCAAAGTCTGATGGCAAGCAGTAGCTGTACTGGGTAAAACTTACGTAGTGTTTTCTACATGCCAGGCACTTTTCTAAGTGCTTTAGAAATTTTAGCTCTTTAACATTATAAACCTATGCTGAAGGTGCTATTTTCATCTTACAGTTAAGAGCTTATATAATTTGTCCAAGGTCACACAGTAATATTATAGAATTGAGATTTGAACTAAATCAGTCTGGTTCCAAAGTCTGTGATCTTAACCATCACACTTTACTGCCTCTTAAATGGTGCTAATGGAGGCTTTTTTAACACTGCCAGATGTACCTGGTTCTATTGCTGTACACCGAAGTGCATCCTATTCAGTCAGGTGACAGTCCTGCATGCTTCACTGTGGAACTTCACAGAACTGACATTTAATGTCAATGCAAATCAACCTGTCATATGATGTCATTGTGTTTGAGACAAGAGGTAAAAAAAAATTGATTGTATGGTTTTGCTGACTATCAATCATTCTTTTATTTACAGCAAATTGTTGATTTAGGATTATTCAATACATATTCATAAATATTGGTAAGGTAAATTAACAATAATAAATTACTGGCTGGATATTATTTGCATTTCACTTAGCATGGAAAGTGAAGAGTAATTTAGAATAAGTCCCTTATGATGTATCATTTTGCCATTTCTGTGTAATTTCAACGTAATCCTGAATAAATATAACTTCAATCCAGAACTGAGGCTATATCAATGCTCAAGGGGCATCACATCTAATGAATCTTTTTATTTCTGGGTACATGTATGTATCTACCAACCTGAATGAAATTTAGGAGGCAGTCTGGTAGAATCTGAAATAGATCAACTTTAGAGCCAGTTAGATATTAGTTTAAATCTTAATAATAAAAACTATCAAGAATTGATAACTCACTATGTGTGTGTCACAGTATTAAGTAGTTACAAAATAGCAAAAAATTCAAAAGACCCCTTTTAGAGTCAGCCAAATCAGGATTGGAATCCTAACTCCACTATATTCTAGCTTTGTGATTTTCCCTTCTTTTCTTCATCTGGAAAATGGGTATAATTGTTGTAAAGATTAAAAAAGAAAATCATCTTTCCAAGAGAGGAGTAACTGTTCACAGATCATTTAGATTTTCTAGCCTCCTTATGTGTACCATGGAGATATTAGTGTATACTTTTCTAGGTGATTGTGAGAATTTAATGAGAAAATGTAGAAAATGGGCCCAATGCTCATGAATTCCAACATAGTAGGTGCTGAAATACCAGATTTTCTTTTATTTTCTCCCATTACTCACCTAGGTCAAAGTGCTTAAGTTGGCTTAATGTCTTCTGATGAAATTGTTTCATGAAATATTCTGGTTACTTATATGGAGAACAATATATTTGAAAGAGTAGAGATGTTAGGATTAAAGACTAAAAAGTAGTGAAGGGGTAATTTTGGAATTAATGCTAACTGGTTCTAATTATTCCAGAATAATTCAGAGTCTTTTTCCAGCTGATCTATAATCAGATTATCTAGAAACCGATGTATGGAGAAGTCTAACTAAATTAAATTCTGTTTACTTCAAAGCTGCTTCTCTTCCTCCTGTTTTCCCCATTGCTACCACTACTAAAGCACTGAGTAGTAGCTCCACAGCTGAGTTTACTACAAGATTGATTTTCCATGTACTGCTGCCTACTTTTGATGCTTATTTTCCACTTCAAGTCTTTGGAGAATACACGATCACATTCTTGCATCTTACTACAGGGAGTCTATTGAAGTTAGTTTCCTATTTATACATGAGGAGGTATGACTTCTAATACAAAAAAAAAGCCAACACTTAGGAAAGTGTTAAAAATGTTATCCACAAATGATTTCAATTCAATCTTCAATAACTAATGTGGCTATTCTCCTAAGGCTGGATGCTAAAGTTGTTTCTGAAATATTGCTCTTTTAAATAATGCCATGCTGAATATTGTTTATAAATGGACTTTAAAAAATTCTTTGAGAGTAGAATTCTACAAAGGGAATTGTTGCATTAAAATGTATGAAAAACTCTATGTGATTCTTAGCACTGGTAGAATGTTTCTATAACGGTTTCAGTAATACTTCTGCCAGTGATAGATTTAAATGTTTGCTTTGCCACCATCATGAGCATTATCATTTAAAGAGCTTTATAGAGAATGCCATTTTATAATTAACTTAATTTCCATAATGACTAGTAGTATCAATGCGTTTTCATTTGATTATTGGTCATTTTTATTCTTTTTTTTATGTGAATTATTTTACTATTTACTACATTCATAATTCTATTGGAGTTTTAGTTTTCTTGACAATGATTTGCATGAACTTTTATATGCCAAGATTATGAATATTGGTTTATAGTACATATTTTAAATATTTTTCCTAAAAGTATTATTTACCTCTTATTTTGCTTTGTTACACTAACCTGTGCTATTTAAAAGTTTAAAAATTTGTATATGGCTAATGCTATATATTATTAGCATTGCAATTTCGTCTTTTGTTTTATGTTTTACCGTACTTTTCAACGTATCAGATACATTTTAAATAATATGTTTTAAAATTTTAAGTGATTTCTTATTTTTCATTTGGCTTTTTAATCCAGTAAGAATTTATGTTGGTGTATGGTGGTAGATAAAGATCTAACTTCTTAGGCTTTAAACTATTTGCCTTGATTCTACTTACTGAATAGTCTTTGATTTCTTCATTTATTTATGATATCTACTTTATAATGTAAATAACATGAATGATTTTTAGGCTATCATTTTTTTTTCAATGGCATATGTGTTGATTACCCATTATAAATCTATATCAAAATATTTTGGGGTTATTCTCATTTATCCTGTCAAACTCTAGAATCACTTTGTCAAATTAGTAATTTTGCATCTAAACAAAGAATGTATATCTCTAATTTATTTTTTCCTATTATTTTGATAGCCAGATAACATGCTTAGAGTACCAGTATTAAATAAGAACTTCTTTTTCCCATCTACTATGATCCACGTGTCTATATATATCTATCATTTGGATTGATTCCATACTAGGTGAATGAGCCCAGCTGAGTCAGTATTATGTCAAAGCAGGAACGGAAATGGCCTATCTACATGGGCCATATGCCAGTGTTTGAGGTCAAATCATGGCAATGACCTGACAGTGCATCTGTAACCACATATATTCTGCCTTTTTTTTTAACCTGTGAAGATGGGATTCTACATCTAGATCAACAGATCCTACATTTGTCCTCTGGATTCCATCCTCTCTTGCCTATTTGATGTATAGAAAGCTCCATTCTCAGATAACATTATCTGTTATAATATAGACATATTTTATTGACATATTTCAGCAAGGGTAAATACCACACATACAATCCTTAAATAACATCTCGTTCAGGGAAATGAATGCATGCTTTTAATTACTTATAGAATGGGATTGGAAATTTTTAGGCCAGGATATCAAAGTAGGGGCCAAGTCTTTGGATTTATTGGCTATTAAGGTAGAGTCCATCTAAGTGGTATGAAGTTCTGAGTAAAGTATAGTTAAATAAATGATGGGGATACTTTTCCTGCTTTTCGAAACTTCATGATTGATGTGTTTTGTTGTGTAGGTTCTCAGACCTATCTCTCTTGGCTGTCTTCTAGCTACACCAGAGGGTCAGCCACAAAATCAATCTCATTCCAGATATACACCACTGTCCTGATCTCTAGGTGACATCTTCATTTCAGTCACAGCAATTCAGAGTCAAACAAAGGTCTTACCTTTCTTCTTTTGTTAAGTGAGTGGTTGGATCATCTAACACAATAGCGGGTATACAACAGCATTTAAGACTCAGGAAAACTGCACTTGACAACTATAGTACACATAAAGAATAAGAACCTGAATGCTTTTAAACTACAATCCCAAATATGAAAATTCATTAAGAAAAACATGTCCCATACTCCATTTTAGTTTACCTTGGAGAGGCAGGTGGCCATCACCTTCAGTTTAGAGATGAATTGTTCTACCGACCAATTGTATTTATCCAAATTCAAGAGGAAGTATTGGAAATGGCACAGATATTACAATGGTTAGCTAATAGAAAGTGAAAGCTATTTAATTGTTTCTACTTGGGCTAAAGAGCCCTAGCCCTGCCTTTTAAGACTTGAGCACTAGAGCGTATCATTTATAATTTTGGTTAAGTTTAATGATAAATTTCTGACCATCTTTTATAATTTTATAACTTTCACTGTAGGTTGATGCATATTCAGAGTAACCTGTAGTATCTTTAATTTGCAATTCCTGGGAATGCACTTCAATGAAACATGAAGCATATGGGTGTAGTGATCATGAATACTTGAAAGTTTCAACCAATTACCCAACATGTTGAAGTAAAATTTGTTTACAGTAAACAAATGAGGGCTCAATGTCCACATAAAAGACACCATCTTATTGGAGCATAACTTTTGTTGTGGGAGTAGATGTTTAACATAATAGGAATATGCCAGTTATCTCTTCCTTTGGAAAGACAGGATCTGTAGGTGCAGTTGAATAACTTCTGTAAGGATCTTGGAGAATCTCTAAGGAGAACAAGTGGCCTACAACAGAAAATATAGCTTCAATATTTGTTCCTATCCTTGTTTTGTTTCTGACTTTCATTGATAGCACTGTAATTATTTTTATAGAAGTTTTTTTTTAATACAGTTGATTCCAATTTTTATATGACTAGATGTTATAGTTAATGCTGTGGTTATATTTCATGTACTGGAGGGGTCCAGTGGAGTGACTCTCTGAATGTTCAGATGAATAGTGGTTACTTTTTTTTAACTGAAGTGCTTGGAGCTATATGGCAAACCCAAGTCACTTTGGTTTAAGCCAGAATTTGTGAGGATCTTATGATAGAGTTGGAAAATTCTATCCAGAACAAAATGACATGTGAATATGGCTAGAGGAAGTCTCTTCAACATAGCTATAGTACAGAGCTCTTGTATTAGCAATTTATGACTGAAACTCAGCAAAATGGCAACAAATAGGCAAATATTAAAGTAAAAGTGCTAGACAATGTATACTGTGTTACTCTGTACCTCTGGGCATCTGGTTGGTCTAGGTTCTAAGATCTGATATTGCTTTCAGAAGACCAGTTCTTTAGATTTTAGGCCATGCAATGATTGCCGGATGGACTTTGAGGAGGGTTGACCACATCTGTTGATAAAATTGAGTGTTCTCTATGAGTCCTTTGCAGTATTTTGGCCATATTTACTTTCATCAGGATAGAGTCTAAGATTACAAGTTATATTCTAGTGCATGATTGGCTTGTTATTAAATCACAATAAAAGAGTGTTGAACTTCAAAGTGAGTTAATATTATTGTCTTAAGGCTAAAGGCAGCACCTTGACTCATAAAATTCAATGTTTTTGAAAATTTGACTAACTTTAATATGATAATTTGTCTTTTCAATTTTGCCTGAAATGTAGGGATGCCTTAAGTGTAATGCCTTGCAGAACTCTTTGATGGCTGTCTTAGTGTAATGAGTACAGTTATTACCAAAAAGGCAATTGAGATTCTCAAAGTAAGAAACACAAAATGAAATAGCTTTCTGTTGCTGTCAAGATAGTTGCTCTTTAACTGGAAAGTTTTAAAAATTTTGAAAGCAAGCATCAAACAACCAGAATAAAAATGTAAAATTTTATCTCGAGGGTTGAATAGACCCTGGAGTTTTATACCATTTATATATTTACAGTTTTGTTGGGATTATGTTTTTGTAGGTGGGACATACAGTAGAGACATCCTTAGTGATTTTACCAAAATTCCTGCAACAGTATTGGTGCATAATGATGAACAGATTTTCTTTGCTGTAGTACGAGATTCATGAAGGATCTTAGCAAGGTTCCACTTGAGGTTACCTGGTGCTATCAGCTGCCCTATGAATGAGAGAATATTTTCATATAACTGACATCCATATAATTTCCAATATTTGTTGTTTGATGTTGGGGGCAATTTTTTTTTTTTTTGTAATGGCTTATTTGAACGCTTCCGAAAACTAGGTATTTGGGAGGCATCATTGGGGCAAATATCTTTAAAAGGATTCACTGCTTGAAATAATAATGAGCCAGAGTCTATTAGTTTCTAGATCATTTATTTTTACCTTTAAAATAATTTTTGCTTTTATAGTAGCTTCTTCCTTTGTCAGTATTATGGCAAAGAGGAGTTACTTAACTACTTAATTATTTTTGCTAGGGATCTATCTTATGTTTAGAAAGAATTACTCTTTTCAAAGCATCCTATCTCATGGATAATCCCCAAAGCTTATCATGCTATCTGTGTATGAGCATTTTTATTTGGGAAATCCAAGATGGCATGGGGCTATTCAATTGTTTTATTCTGCAAAGCCGTTAACTTGTTTTATGGCCTTCCTCTGCTTTTGTTCTAAGACCCTCTCAATATGTTTGGGCAAATGCTAAAGGTCTCTTAGGGGAACTCTTTTCTATTCTGTTGTTTGTTTATATACCAAGTTCTGAATTTCTAGTTTATAGCCATTCATAAAAAATGAGAATAGTACAGCAAGAGCATCTGCCTTCGGATCTACTCCCGAATGTTGACTAAAGTTATTGAAAAGATATTTTCTAAAACCTCTAGTAGATATGCCCTGATTTTTGGCTTGCGAGACTAGATTAATATCTAGTCATTCTCTACTGGAAATATAACTAGTCTAATCCCGAATAAGGGTTACCCTACATTTTGTAATTTTTAAAATTCCTGTTCTGTTTGGTGGACCTCAGGTATAACTTGAGCTTTTTGAATATTTCCAATAAGATGTTTTGTTCATTTGTCTTTTGCCAGGCTTCAGCCTCAAACATTAGATGAACCTACCAACACCAAGTGTTAGTTGTTATAGGTCAGGGAGATTGGGATATTAAGTTCTCCATGCTATGGAAGGTCTCAGCAAATTTCTGCCTTTCCTCTCAGAGTTTGAGGAATATGTTATAATTGTTTATAAATCAGACCAAGGACAGATCTTAAAATCTACCTGCTAGGTATGTATTCCTGTATTGGTGATATTTTTAAAAGGAAATGTTGAATTTTAGGATAAAATCAGAGGGAAGAAGATGGTTTAACATCAGGAGAATTAGGGGACAAGGGATGAAGACCTATGAGAAAAGATAAAAAAGAACAATTGGAGACTGTGAGAGGAAATAAAAGGTATTACGGGATATAGGCAAGACCTAGAGAAACAAGATTTTGATGATTCCAAAAGTGAAATGTTTCTAAAATTTTTACATATTTCACTGACATTAGCATTTAATAAATCTACATGTATTTCTAACAGAAGAAAGACCATTGGTTATTAGGAATTATGCTACTCTTTTGATCAAAGTTCCTTATAAAATGGGGGAATTTTGGTTATATCTGAAGTTCCCCAAAGTGATAATGTAATTCCAAATTATTTCTGGTGAAATTGTGCAATTCTGTATGATAGGCACAAGAATTTGGATTATAATAAGAGTACATATAAGAAAGAGGTATCCAGACTGGCAGCAGCACAAACTCGAAGATAATGGACTTAATATGCCCCAGACACACTAGCACTTCTCCTTTTTCTTGAATATGACACATTCATTTTTATTTCAGGCCCATTGTATTTGCCATTTCCTCTGCCACAATTGCTCCATTATTTCTTTCAGTTTTCTTTTCACAGGATAACTCCACGGAGCTGTCTTTCCTGATTACATTCTAAAAAATCATCTTCATTCTTTTTCTCTATTTTTTCAATAGCACTTATCATGCCTGATATTTATTATATATGCTTGTATTTTTGGCCTATTGTTAGCTGCACTAGAGCAAGGCTTTGTTTGGCCTGTATGCTACTATATCTCTGCCATCTAGAATTATTTCTGGCACACATCAGGTGCCTAATAAATATTTATCAAATAAGTTAAACTACAATCTTGCATAGTCCAGTATTCATCTAACTAGGGTTAATAACTCTTTTCTCTCATTTTAAAATGGCTTTGTTGAGATATAATTCATGTACCATACAATTCACCCATTTAACATATACAATTCAGTGGCGTTTATTGTAGTCACAGATATGTATAACCATCACCATAGTCAATTTTAGAACATTTTTACCACCTCAAGACGAAACTCACATTTTTAGTTATCATTCCTTTATTCCCTCTTCCCCTATGAATTTCCTTCCTTTCTTGACAAATGATCTGAAGGCTGACTCACCACTGTTAGACATTACGTATAACACAAGAAGGATTTTACAAATTACCTGATGCACAGTTGGTGTGTAGCATATATATACCATTTCTTTATCTTTTAATACTCTTAGCCACAAAGCCAGAGATATTGTTCATAATTATTTAGATATGGAAATTGGAATCTAAGGAGTTAAGAATTGTCTTTGGTCACATAGCTTGTCTTCAAATTTTTTCTCCCTTGGTCAGGGGTAACAAGAAGTGTGTGTGAAATTCACAACTAGCATTTCCTGTTGGTGGTAATGAGGCATGAAGAGTTTTGTTGCCTGGAAGTTATGATCAAGAAGGAAGGTCTTGTTTAATGCTAATAAAGAAATGTGGTTCTGTACAAAATTAGAAATGGAAGTGTAATTGATGAAGGTAACTGCTTTTCATGTCTTTGCTGTCCATGACAGTTTGAAAATTAGTTATAGAAAGAACTGTTTAGAGAGTCATTTTCCCCCCTCAGAACTACCATTATCTTTTTAAAATTGAAATGGTGATGATTTCCTTTTTTTCCTTTTATTTTTATATTCACCTATTTAGCAAATGTATTTTTTGAAATTCTGTAATACTCTAGGTATCTACAGCTTTCCAATTTGGGGATTCTCTTAAGGAAGTTATCTGACATATAGAAAAAGCTTTATGCATAATGATGTTAATTATTGTTTATAAAAAAGAAAAAATAGAATGCTACCAAAATATCTAACAATAGAAAATAGTTAATGAATGCATTCCTATGACTAAATTTTATGTAAGCAGTTAAATAACATTTAATTACTCAGGAAATGCTTAGGATATAGTGTTTTATGAACAAAGTAATGCTGAAAATTCAGAAATAGTTTGAATTACCTATGTGTAATAAGTTTACAGATAGCCAACTTGGGGAGCATGCTGCGATCCACCAGACTTGATTTGGTCCCTCTATTATAAATTCTCAAACCACTCCACACTTTTCTTTTATTATACTCTTCACTTTTGTAATTACTTGAGCAATGTCTACAATTTCCATTACAATACAGATTCTGCAATGGCAGAGACTGTACCTACTTCTATACCCCTAGCACCTGGTATTGTGCCTGGCACAAATCTGTAATTAAATCATATTTAAATGAGTTAATAAATTTTAAAAAAGAGGGAAATATTCAACTAGATGAAGTGGTGGCGGTCTTATGGAAGATGATTAAATGTGAGGGCTCTGGAGTCAGACATCTTGTTTGTCATCAAGAGTTCCAGTCACTGGTATCTCCTTTACTGTAAGGTGAAGATGATTATAATACGTATCTCATAGGGCTGTGATAAAGATTATATGCGATAATTATATGAGGGCACCAAGTGTTCAGTAAATGATAATTATGATCATTATTTTTTCTGTGTTTTCCCAATATTCTACAATGTGAATCCATTCATTTGTAATTAGAAAAATCAAATCTAAAAAGAAATAAATTAACAAAATTTGTACATTGCATGAGATTTCCTCCTTGCTTGGAACCTAAGGAGTGAATAAGTGTTTTCTACTTCTTCTCCTCCATGAACCCCACTTTATAATGTTTGGAAGGTACCAAAAAGCCCATGTTTGCAAAATCTGGTGACATTAAATTTATTCTCAAGTCAAGTTGTTATGGTATAGAAAAGTTTGTTGAGTGTTCCCCATATATGTACTCATACAAAGATTTGTTGAAAATCCATTAGTCAATATGTGTAAAATATAGAAAATGAATAACTTGGCACTTAGCACTCTGAGGAATCTATACTGGAGAAATTTTCTATAAATTCAAATGCCTGGGAAAATGACAGCACACCTGTCTCTAGGAAAGTAGTCACCTTTATGAGTTGTTAATTGTGTGTGCACAGCTAGAGGCTCATATTGGTTAGCATGCACAGTGAAACCAAATTCCATATTCAACTCTATCATTGCCTATAATAATAAAATTCTTGGCAAATTCCAGCTCTTTCCTCAAGACTCAAGTGTTATTCTCACCGAGGAGCCTTTTATAATCCCCATGCAGAGTTAAGTTTACTTTGTTTCTAGGTTTATTATGTTTATGGTATTTATCTGTTTTTATAAAAAATGCCTCTAAGGAAGAGTATTTATCCTATTGTTTTTTTGTACCATCTGTTCTTGGCAAAATGCCTGATATGGGACATGGTCAGGAAATATTTATTAAATAAATGAATGAACAAGTGAATTAAAGTTTCTAACAGAGGAATCTTTTTAATCATGCAGGACTCATAATCATAAAAAAAAAAAGAAACAGGGACTTCTATGGCTCAGCACAAAAATTGCTTCCAATTACACATTTATGCCTTCAGAGTACTGATCAACATTGATGATTTTATTTTTACTTAGTTAATTACTAATTTCAGCTTGCCAAATCGTTCAGGGCAGAAGTTGTGTCTCAGTCATCTTTAGATCTCCTGTATCTAGCACTCTGCTTAGATTATGAAAGACCTTCAGTTCTGCAGGTGCATTCTGTGAAAGTCCCTATAGAAGACAGTTTCTTGATAAAATGGCCCTTGATTTTTAATTCTTAAACTTCATCTCTCATTACAGTGCTTTCCATATGATGTTAATTTAAGGAAAAACATATTTACATCCTTCAGACTAAACATATTTTAAACAAATTGATATAAGTTTTCAGTTACATTCCAGATACAGCTGGTAGATTGTCAGAGTCACATGAAATATACTTGCACTAGGTGCCAAAGTCTCTTCCTTAGAAAATTTCTTCATCTGCCAGGAAATACAGACAGATGAGTCAGCAACTGCAATGATTGCAATGACCTGAGTATAGAAGGATGTACTGGGAGAGATGAGAAGTCAAAAGAGAATAGTGCATTTAGCACAACTCAGGAAGGTGATGATTAGCTGAGCCTTTCCAGGGAAGGTAAACAAACAGTTGAGCTAATTTTTTCTTTTTTTTTTTGTGGTGGGTAGAATCTATTCAGGCAGTGAAGAAAAAACAGTTTCTAAGAAGAGAAGAGACATATACAAAAACAAAGAGGTAAGAGATAAAATAATGGCACATTTTGGAGGACTGAGTAGTTCCACATGTGTGGACCACAGGCTGTCTTTGTGGTAATGGTAGAAAATGGGGCTTAGAGGCAGGCAGACACAGGGCAAGAATGGCCTTGTATGGCACGATCAGGTGTTAAGACTTTCTACTGAAGACTGTAGAGTAACATGCATTGTGGATATATCCTTGCCAGAAGCTACATAATGAAAAAATGATCATGAATTAGTTTTTTTTCAAATCATCTTTATGAAAGAATCTGGTACTGAACGTTGATACTTATCTTTTTTTTGTTTGTTTTAAGAAAAGGAAATCAGTACTTATTTAGAATGAAAAAAGATTAACAACAAATTACAATTTTGAAAATGCTGGTAAACATTTCATCACTAAATCCAAACATTATATATATATATATATATATATATATATATATATATATATATATATATATATTTACATAGCATATATAAAAAAGAAGAAAATCCTGCCACATACAACAGCATGAATAAATGTAGTACATTACACTAAGTGAAATAAGCCAGTCACTGAAGGACAAGTACTGCATGATTCCACTTATATGAGTTATCTAAAATAGTCAGACTCATAGAAGCAGGAAGTAGAATGATGATTGCCAGGGGCTGAGGGTGGGGAAATGGGGAGTTGCTTTTCAAAGTGCATAAACTTTCAGTTATGCCAGATGAATCAGTGCTGGAGCTCTGCTGTGCAGCATTGTGCCCATAGCTAACAGTGCTGTATTGTGCCCTTAACAATTTGCTAATCTGGTAGATTTCTTGTTAAATGTTTTTACCATAATAAAAAAATAAAATAAAATCTTTATATTTTGAGTTGGCACTTGTCTTACTCCTTCTTTTCAATTTGCTCAATAATTAGTGAGGGAAATGTCTCCTAATGTTGGTAGAAAGAGCAAATGAAAGCGATGTGTATATCTTTATCTTTTGTTATCAAAATAGACAAGCTGTCTAGCCTGAAGATAGGAAATGAAATGATGATTTCAAGCAGAAAAATAGATAATCTCCTTTCCCTGGTGAAATAGTAGTGAGAGCATATGAAATACTTGGGAGATGAGCAATTCATGCTATACCACAGCTTGAGGTTGTAAAGAGCTCAGTGAGAATGCTTGGATTTCATTCCTCAATTTTGAGTGGCATTGAAGCTAATTCAAGTCAGCATATTAAATAAGGGAGGGAGTAAAGATATTGGGAAAGAGAAAAATCAGATAACCGAAGTAACAAGTTTCTTTTGTTTTAATTGCTTTAGGAACTTCCGGCATTATTTGGAATAAGGGAAATAAAGTTACAGAATAACATGACTAGAGAAACTAAAAAATCTTTCAGTTATCTACCTCACACTTAAATCCACTATCTCGAACAGTCTTGCTTTTTATTTAACATTTAACTCAAAAATAATATGACATAGTAAGCATTTAATAAATATGTTGGATAAATACATAAAGCTTTTAAATAAGTACCAGTGAAGTATTTCTCAGCCCTTTCTTTTATACCTCTAGTGATAGGAATCCTACTGTATTTGGAAAGTTCTTTTTCAAAGCTATTTTTCCTATTAAACATATACCATTCTGGTAGAGAATATACATTGGACTCTAGCAATCCTAGGTAGTATCCACCACTCATCAAAGTATTTGACAAGTTTTTTAACTTCTCTAAGCCTCTGTTTCTTCACCTGAAGAACAGAACCTACCACTTGCATTGTTAGGATTAAATGAGATAAGTTACAAAAAGTACTTAGGTCAGTGCTTGCTAGATAAATACTTAATAAATAATATCTTATTATTATTGTTAACAACATTATTATCTCTCTATACAGTCTGCCACTAGTCTTAGATGTCTTCTATGGAGCTGTACAGAATAAATCTAATTCATCTTTAATTACACTTTCAAATATTTGAAGATGATTATCATATCATTTAGGAAGAAGTAAAAAGGATAAAGCAGATAATTAAAAAAAATGAATGTTATGCCATGGTGTTAGATATTCTAACACTGCATTTCCCACTCCTAATATTTATCACAGTCATTGTAGATTTAGCCATTTTTTCTTTGTAGTGAAATAGGGTATTTAAGACATATACAGACTTTCTAGTCAGACAGGCTTATGCTTCCATAACTACTTTGTAACATATAACCTTGGGCAAGTTCCTTACCCCTTGGAGTTTTATTTTTTCTATTGATAAAATGGGAGATCTGTCATGTGGGAGTTGTGAGATATTATGAAATAATAACTAGCATTTATTATTCACCTATTATGTGCTTATTATTATACCGCAAACATTATATTGATCATCCTGAATTCTAGTAACTATTTTGCAAGGGAGAAACTATATTTTCCAAATATGTAATGAGCATAGTAGTCAAGAGTGTTATTTTTCGTTGTCTTGTTGCAAAATATCTTAAGAGTTTTTCAACTTCATGATGTAGAAAAAGACAGTATTATAGAGCGGTCAAGAACAGAAGCTCTGTTTCAGAAAAATCAGGTATATAGTCTAGCCATATCATATCCTAGCTATATTATCTTGGTCAAATTATTTAACTTTTCTAAGCCTCAACTTGATTATTTATAAAGTGGGGATGATAACTCTGATACCTTGTTGGATTTTGTTAGATTAAATTAGATAAGGTACTTTAGTGCCTGACATGTAGTGAGTTTTGTGTAATAATATAAATTAACACTTATTGTACTTGCTATGTATTAGGTAGTATTTAAATCATTCTACATATATTAATGAATTTATTCCTCAAAAAACCTTATTAGGTGGTGTGTTAGGGTTCTCCAGAGAAACAGGATCAATAGAATATATATAGAAAAAATATTTATTATGAGAGATTGGCTCATGTGATTAAGGACGCTGAAAAGTCCCATGATCTGTTATCCATAAGCTGGAGGTCCAGTAAAGCCAGTGGTGAAATCCTAGTGTAAAACTGAAGGCATGAAAACCAGGGAAGCCAGTGGTATAAGTCCCAGTCTGAATTTCAAGGCCCAAGAACCAGGAGGGTTCATATCTAAGGGCATGAGAAGATAGCTGTCCCAGTTCAAGGACAGAGCAAATTTGCCTTTTCTCTAACTTTTTGTTCTATCTAGACCCTCAAAAGCTTGGTGAGGGTGATCTTCTATCCTCAGTCTACTGATTCAAATGCTTATCTCTTTCAGAAATACCCTCATAGTCATACCCAGAAATAATGTTTACTCTTCCAAATATTAAAGGATGTGGTGTAGCATAAAATTAAGCTTACTGGATGCAGAAAAACTCTACATTGTGTGAATGTTATAACTGGAAACAATATACTTCTGTTAGAAAAGCTGTGGTGAGACAACATCTGTTCCTACTCTGTGCAGCCTCCCTTTACCATCCATTGCTAAATAAATAAGAAAATTGTGTGTGTGTGTGTGTGTGTGTGTGTGTGTGTGTGTGTGAGAGAGAGAGAGAGAGAGAGAGAGAGAGAGAGAGAGAGAGAGAGAGAGAGAGAGAGAGAATGAGAATGAATGAGAGACAGAGACAGGCAGAGACAGACAGACAGACTATGCACAAGGGAACATGAAGGAAAAAGAAACATGCTCTCTGAAAGCTTTTTATGTCAAGATTAAAGTCCATCAAAAAGTGGAAAGGGGTTCAGGAATGAGAATGTGATTCCTGGTCCTATGATATCCACCATGTAGTCATCATTCGAGGTGGTCACAAGATGTTTTTTCCATGGTTAGTGGTCCTTGCTGAGATCCTGCAAAACAAAGTTTTAGGCAAATGTGTTTTAAATATTAGTCCTAAATTGCATACTTAAGATATAGATTTCTTCCTCAGAGAATGTGGGCACTGAGTTAAACGTTAACTGGAGTGTCAGCAAGGAGGGAAGGTGTCAGACCACAGTTAAAAATGAAAAAAAGTCTCGGTATTAGACAAGATGAAGTCTCCCTTCTTTTAGCTATTTTATACTAGCTCAATTCCATAGGATTTTCTTTTGGACATGCTCTCCACACCTATACAGTTCTTTCTTCAGGGACAGTCCTTGGAAATGAAAAGATCATGAGTGTGTATGTAGCTCAGTGCTGATTCTTGGAAGTTGTACTTGAAATTCACCATAATAGTTGAATGACCTTGGAAAACTCACTGTACCTCTCTAAGTCTCAATGTTTTCATGTCAAAGGAAAATATTAAATATATCTCAAAGGGTAGATAGAAATATTAAAGACTTGGTACATAGTAGTTTAGGCAACCCTCCCCCACCTTCACAACTTATTTTTCCTCTTTCCTTCACTAGTTGTACTTAGTTTCCCATACTTTATTCATTTTTTTTGGTCTGGCCTCTGAGACATTCAATGCTACACTTTTCATTTGCTTATTGATATTTCAATCACTGTGTCCTAACCCCCAATGTTTCTTGCTTGGCTTTTTGTTATCTGACTGCAAGCACTTCTGATGCATCCATTCACATTCAGCTTTTCCCTCTGGTCTTGACATTTCCCTATCGATTGAGAAACATCTTTGAGGACATTTCAACTCTGCCAGTCATCCCCAAAGGTTTAATATGTAGGAGGGTTATCACCTCATTCTCTCAATAGTTTCTGCTTCTTGCTCATAGTTCCTTCTATCTGTGTTAAGTTGAATTTAATGCAGGATTTTATTTGTTTGTTTGTTTTATTTTTTTGAATGTCAACCAAAAATTGTTTGTTACAAATAATACTAGGTCATTTGTAATTGTTACATATATATACACACTCTATATTTCTAACCCAATGTTATATACATTAGAGAAATGGATTGTATAATATCTATATTGATTATTATGGAATGGTAGGTAGATAAGGGAATGGGTTCAATTCTGCCTCTAACACTTATTCACTGACATCATGCAAGCTACTTAACTTCTGTGTAAAATCAGAATAATAGCACCTTTCTTAAGGGATTATTGAGAAGATTAAATGAGTTAACAGCCTGGCAGAGTGAATGCTTAAGAAGTGTTACCTATTATTATGCATCTCTGATGCATGAGGAATTCTTCTAGTATGCAACTTTTAAAATTTGCTTTAAAAAACAAGTTACCACTTATTCTATAACTACTATGTGAAGATACTTAACAATAATAGTAATAGCCACCATTGTTGAGCTCCTACAAAGTACCAGGGGTTGTGCTAGGTGCTTTACCTAAATGAACTCATGTGAGCTGTTTAAAACCCTCAACCAAGGTCACAATTAGCTGGGTACAAATAGCTCAAGATCTAAGGTCCTCTTAGAATTTTGTGGTCCACCATTCCCATTGTAGTTAAAACTTCATCCCCACCCAAAATGTGCATCCACATTTAGCACATATTTGGTATGTCCACCAAAAGGTCATCATGTGTCTATTTCTATGCTATCACTCCCCAACCCAAATTCACAGAACCCGCCTCCCTCCCAAACTTCATATCCTCCCCATTAGAAACTCTTCTAACATCTTTATCCATAGAATGTTTCCTCCTCCATCAGCCTTGTGAATTATACTTGGTGTTTCCCATAAAAACACTTTCCTTGGAATTCTCCTCATGGACCCGCTCATACACTGACACCCTAAGAGATCTAGATGTAATAACCACATTATCCAGCTTCACAGAGGTGCTTCCTGAATCTTCTTCCTCTGTTCTTGGGAAAAATTGTCTTTGTAGAGTATATAGAGAGTGTTAGAGGAGTAGAAAATGAGGGTGATTCAGAAAGTGATAATCTCTGGTTATGGACTTAGAGTTGGAAGGAAATCCTAGTCACATTGTCTACTAACTCTGTGACCTTGGCAAAGTAACCTTTCTAAGCTTCAGATTTATCTATGAGGTTGGGGTGAAATTAATATCTATTTCACAGGGCCATTATGGGAACAAATTGAAATAATCTACTTACAATACTAAGGGCTGTGCTGGTATGTAAGAAAATTTTTGTTACTTGGAATTATTAGTATTTTTATTAAGGTTATTACTACTGTTTTAATTATGTTTTGAGCATCTGGCATAGAACAGAAATGCTAAAAGTTACTTTATATATGTTGGTTCATGTCTTCTCATTTAACTGTGGCAGATATTATTTTTAACTTTTTTTTTGAGAAGTATTGCTATGCAGAAAAGTGGGACAGTAGCTAGAGAGGATTTGAGAGATAGGATTCTTTCTTAAAACATGGGAGATATAATAACAGATTTAATGATGATGTGAAAATCTTAAAGAATGAGAGACAAAAGATACAAGGGAGAAAAAAATAACTGGGAACATGAGAGAGAATGAAATCCAAAGCATATGCGAAGGGTAGAGAGAGTGACCTCTGCTAACAGATGAAAAGTTTCATGATTAAACAGGAGAGGAGAAATGGCTGAAGATCAGGTAGATTGGTGAGGTAAGAAGGCATGAGAGTTACTGTCAGGTTGCCTCTTTTCTTCTTAATAAAATAAGGTAAGATCAGTAACTGTAAATATGGGTGAAGTACGAGATCTTTGAAGAAATCGGAGAATTTTGTGTAGAGTAGCAGACTGAGCTTATTAGAATGCGGTAATATTGCCAGGCAGTGTTGAGTTTGGAGTCAGTGATCATGAATATATGGAGAAAGCAATTTTTCCAGTTTTGTGATGTTCTTCAGAAAATTCAGCTGCATGAATTGAGTCAATGAGAAGGGAGAGGGTTATGTACGTTCAGGGCTGGGATGAGCACAGTTGAGGGAGATGGAGACAAGGGAGTTAGGGATACTATATGAGCTTGATAATAACCATGGGCTATGAATCTGGGCTGCAGTCTACATGATAGAAGGCTAGCAGTTAAATCGAAAGTGGAGGGGTCCATGGATTCGTGATTTTGATGAGGCTGAATAGTAATTGATATGGAGGTAACAGAGCAAATGAATTGGAAAAGGGTAGGAGTTTGTGGTCAGTTAGTAGGAGATCAGATTTATAATTTTAGAGGTGATATAGTTTTTGGCAATGTCATGGTCCAGACCATATGTTAGGTGAGTGAGACATAAACTTTTGTTGTTGTGAAGCCCAGGGATTTAGAGTTGTTTGTCACTGAAACAAAAGCTGATTAATATAGAGGATTATGTGAAGAACTTGAACTTTCTCACTGAAAAAGCTCCTGGGGCTTCAGGGAGCACTGTTTGACAACCACTGATCCAGTGAAAAATCCTCACTGTTAAATGAAGTCCCAGTTTCAGATTTTTTAAAAAAAATTCTATCAGATATTGGAATTAAAATGCAAATTAAAATGCTTTCTACTTTCTTAACCAGTTATCTTCCTTCTGTGTAAACCACCAGCATTTATAGAAACAGACAGATACTGTGGCATGAGTTTTAAATCAGAGAGATTCGATATCAAATTTTACTTTAAATGCCAGTTTTCACTACTGATCAGCAAGTAGGTGAGACATAAGCTCTCTGAACCTCAGTTTCTTCATCTGTAAAGTAAAACAATAATAGAGCTTATTGCCTCATTGGGTTGTAATAAGGACTAAATTAATTAATGTTGAGGCAGTTACAGTCATAACCAGAACATAATAAATCCTATGTAAGCAGTGGGTCTTATTTTTAATTCTATTCTCTGCTTCCTGCTTATAATCTTCAACTTGAGGGTGCAGAAAGTTATACAAAGTGTTAGTAAGAAGTTTAACAACCTATATAGTAAGTGGTTATTTTCTTCATTTTGGTTAGAGGCAAATTAAGGAATACGTTAAGCCAACTGTTTAGTGTCCGTCACTACAAAGAATTAACATGGATCAAATTGCTTTTCAGTCAGGAGCACCTCTGGGATGTTAGGGCCTCTGAGGAGGAGGGTCTCATTTGCTGGGCTGAGCGGATCCTCATGAGAAAGAAAGCTGCAACATGAATATAGTGCATCAGGAATGAGAGGCATCTTGCTCACTTCTTTGACCAGGAAACTTGGACTAAGAAAGCAGTGCAGATGAGAAATGTTTGGTGCTTGTGGTGGGGGATTAAAGTTCTTTAAGAGGCTGGGGACAAGCCTCAGAGACTATTTTTTCTTTCTTTTATGCTCCCTTATCTCCTAAAGTTTTTGGAGTAAGAAATAACTGAGTGTTTATGCTCTTCCCCCTTCCACTCTGAGCTCTTTCACATTCTAGTGCATCTGCACATGCTATCTGCCTTGGCCAAAATGCTCTTCCCTGTCTGGTTTATCCTGGATTCCGCTCCTATTATCATCTCCTCTGTGAAGCCTTTCTGACCTTCCCAGGGCAACTATTTTGTGCATAGACAGTATATCTTGTGTTACTACTGCTCTTTGTAAAACTCCTTTGACACAATTTAATATCTTTACTTAATTAAAAGTCATCTCTTCCAAAATACCCTGGTATCTATTGAAGGCAAAGTCATATTTACTGATACCAGTATTTCAGCCCCTACTTCAGTGTCTGCAATACTTATTTTTTATTTTAAAAATATTTTTTATTTTTTATTTTTCTGGCTTTATTGAGATATATTTGACATATAACAGTATGTAAATTTAAGCTGTACATTGTATTGATTTGATACACTTACATATTGCAATATGATTAGCACTTTAGTGTTAGCTAACACCTCTGTCATGCATGGACCCTGAGGGTATTATGCTAGATGAAATAAATCAAACAGAGAAAAACAAATATTATATAATATCATTTATATGTGGACTCTGAAAAAGCTGAACTTGTAGAAACAGAGTAGAATGATGGTTATCAGGGCTGAAGAATGATGGAAACGGGGAGCTGTTGGTCAAAGGGCATATGCTTCCAACAAGACTAAGTTCTGGGGATGTAATACTATTACATTAATAAATGAAAGAAAGTATGAAGGTATAGAAATGGCAGCTACAATGTCATAGCTTTAAAGAATATTAGGGTCCTAAAAGTAACAAGAGACTTCTATACCAGGTACTAATAGCTGTATAAGGACTATAGTTGTGCTTTGATCAGTGTCTTATATTTTAGTGGACAACACAACTAGATAGAAATCATAATTGATTATCATGGTCACACATGCAACTCAGCTTCTTTTGATCTAACACTATTCAGGTTAACAGCAGATATTTCAGTCTGTGATTCAGGATCTAATCCAATCCTCTATTTTATAATTAATTTAATACTCAGTGATTAAGGTCTCATAACAACTTAAATTTCAACTGAAGAGCAATTCCACAAAGATAGAATTTTACTGGCTTCTTTAACGCAGTCCTACAAGGTAGTTCTTAGCTTACTTTGATCCCAAAGATAGTCTTTCCAAAGTAACTGTAGATTAGCATCATGAGGGCTGACTTACACTAGTCACAATTATAGAAGATTGATGTATAAATCAGAATGCCCATTTGTTAATTTACAGGAAACATAACTGCCATGTGGTAGAGACTATGAGTATAAGCCAGTCAGCACGTTTTTCCACACAGAAAATGTTTTAGATGGGAAATGAAATAATATTTAGAAGCCTGAGTTTTAACACAAAAAGTTACTGAGAGAACTGAGAGTAGAATTCAGCTACCTTGATACCGTTACTTGTTATATTATTAAACTATTTATTTAACCCATTTATTTCTCAAATGCTTGCTGAATGCTTAGTATGTTCAAACTGGATTCAAAGATAAATAAGACAGTTTCTCTTTCCTTAAGGAACACACTGTCTAATAAAGAAAAGTAAAGAGAGTTCTCAAATGACAGATTCACACGGGGTAGGTTTTATAATTAAAGGGTGTACAAAGAACAGTGGGGGCCCAAAGGTGAAGAATAAACTCCTGCAATGATCATGGAAAGCTTCATAAAATATTTAGGTTTTAAGGAATGATTAGGAGTTTACTAGTTGAAGATTGTGTGTGTGTGTGTGTGTGTGTGTGTGTGTGTGTGTGTGTGTGTGTGTGTGTGTGTTATAGTGTGTGTAGAGCTCAGGAATTTTTCAGAATGGGAAATGGCAGTATCCTGATATGGTTGGAGCATAAAGTTTAAGAATGGGTGTGGGGAAAGTAGCAAGGGATAAGGAAGGCCTTACACATCTCGCTTAAGATTTGGATGTGATTAAGCAGCTGAGAGGTGAGTGACATGTTCATATTTACATTTTGGAGCCATATCTCTGAAATCAGTGTGGAATATGGATTGAAAGAGGGAAAGATGAGGTAGAGAGGCCAATTAGGAAGCTGTCAAGTAGGAGAGATGATGAGCCCCTTAGTTAAGACAGTGTCAGAGCTGGGAATGAGGGCATAGCTAAGAGTGGGTAGAATAGAAATGAACAGAGCTGGCTTTCTGGACACTGGAACCCTTTCCAAAATACTAGGGAGTCAGTACCATGATACAATGGGACAAAAATTTGGTGAGTCTGAGAAATTGCAATGAGACATAGATGAGTAGAGAATGAGAAATCCTATCTATTTAAAGGGAACACCAGTGTCAAGAAATTATCACATAGGTTGTGAGCCTGAGTGGGGGCTCTAAAATGAAAGACTACCTTCTTGTTCAGAAAGTTCACCCTAAGCCACCCAAAATCTCCTTATAGAGTAGAAAGAACAAGAACTATGGAGTCAGACATATATGTGGATTAAAGTCTTAGAGCTACTGCTGGTTTTCTGTGTGATCTTGAATTTACTAATTAATCCTGTTCAGCTTCAGTTTTTCTCAGATATGAAATAGGTATAAAAAATGCTTCCTGGCATTATGCTAAGTTAAATGAAAAGTCAGAGAGAAAGACAAATACTATATGATCTTACTTATATATGGAATCTTAAAAATGTGAAAGACTAAACTTATAGGTGGGGTAGTGGTGAGCGGGCAAAATGGGTGAAGGGGTCAAAAAGTACACGCTTCCAGTTATAAGATAAATACATTCTGGAATGCACTGTACAGTATGGTGATTATAGTTAACAATAATGTATTATATGTTTTAAAGTTGCTAAGTGAGTAGATCTTAAAATTTCTCATCACAAGTAAAATTAAGTCCGAGGTGATGGACGATAATTAGACTTATTGCGGTGATTATTTCACAATATACATATACCAAATCTTTATACACCAAAAACTAATATAATGATTTATTTATTACATGTCAATGAAAAAAAAATCTTCCTCACAGACTTATTGAAATGATTGCATAATATTATAACATATAAATTGCCTACTAGAGCCATGGGCTTGTAGTGGGGGATCTCAGCAATATTTGTCATTTTCTTCATTCTGTGATTCCCAACTATCAGTAAGGGAAAGAAGCCAGGTGAGTGTTTGAGAGACTTCCTGATTCCGTCAGGCCATGGAGTGCAGTGGTAAAAGCCCTGAACTGAGAGAGAGAAAGCCCAGGTACTGATTTCGCCTTACCCCTAACTTGGCCACCACTCTTTAAATTTAGGCAGTTTTGGCAGCCACACAGATCTTCTTGAATGACTGAATGACAAGAGAGTTAGAGTCTGGTCGTTTCTGAGTCAAAGTTTAAGTAGCAGTGGTGACATTCAAGTTTGTTCCTGGAGCCATTGGGCATCCCAAGGACACTTAAACTACTAGTCATGGAGAGCAGAGATACAGTACAGAAGAAAAGAAAAAACAAGAGGACATTCTCCCATTTGACAAGTGCTATTCATATGAAATTCAGTTCAGTAAAGCTTAAATGAGCAACTGTTTTTTAGATGCTGGAAACCTAACAAAGGATAGGAAGACATATTCCCTGTCTCAGAGAGAAGTTTACGATTCAAAGGCATGTTCTTAGGCCTCAAAACCTAGGCCACGGACCCCACTTCCCTCTTGCTTTTGTGTGGAAATCACTGCAGAGTTAAAGCACTCTGGATGAAAGTGCTAGAGTTTCAGGCTGCTGACCACATGTTATTATGATAAAAGCAGAGAGAAAAATCAACTTTCTAGCACTGAATTTGTTAGGTTGAAACTGATTTGTAAGACACATTCCCTTTGAAAATAGATGATGTGACTCTTGTTCATTCTGAGGGCTCCTTCCTGGACATCAGAGAGTCCCTAGTTTAGGGCATGCCAGCTCTTTTTTCTTTTTCTGCTGTGAGCTTTACTTACTCTTCTAATGATAAAAATGCCAGGGTGGATACATTTCAAGGAAATGAACAGTTTAAAATGTTGCCTGTTTAAAAATTAAAATTAATTTGCCCCGTGAGTTGTGAGTCTCATTTTAATAGTGCCCTGAATAATTCAAGAGCTGCAGAGTTTGTTTAGAGCATGTGCTGCAGCTTTTGGCTGTCTTGCTTGGGAAGCAGCCCATGCAGAAATGCTTAGCTTGTGCAGAATGAATTCTCCTGTGGTCTGCATAACATAGAACTTAGGGATATGGTTATGGAAGTTATAGCTTAGAAGACTTTCAAGAGCAGATTGGAAAATGCATACTGATTGATCCTAAGTTGTAGGTTTATTTGAGAGAGACAAACTGGTCCCAGACGTGGGTGAGGGAGCAGTTACTTATGGATCACCCATCTCTGCTCAAACCTTTTAATTGTCCCTTGAGATCCACAGGGTAATGTTTAAACTCCTTAGGATGAAACACAAGGCCCTCAGTTGTCTGGCTCCTGCCCAGTTTTTCAGATTGGAGTTATGTACTGCTTCTTTGCAATGTGGACCAAGGGCTATAGCAATGCTGAGTAACTTGCAGTTTCTAGAGGCATCCTGCTAATTTGAACTTCTAAGGCTTTTACCTACTGCTTCTGCCTGGAAGACATTCCTACTCATCTTTTTTCTCCTAGAAGATCTTCCCTCATCTTTCTTGTTTCAGCTTAATTGTTATGGCCTTTGGAAAGCCTTTCCTGAAACTCTACACTGTTTTAGATAATATTTCCCTATTCACCCAATGCCTTCTTCTTCTCTCACAGTACTTATTCTTTCATATAGTCATTGTCTATTCACAAGTCTACCTTGTCTATTCTGCCACTGAGACCTAAGCTCTTTTAAGTCGGAATCTGTTTTCTTCTGGCTTATAGTAGACCCTCTTCAAATGCCTATATTGTTGATTGGGATCAGAAAGACCAAGTATCCTCGGTTTCAAATCTTTCCATTTCCCCAGGGGCAGCACAATATCTGAAATTCCATTATTAGAGTTACTGGTTTTGGGTCTAGCATTTCTGCTTCTTTTAAAATGCTCCTAGTAGGTGCATAGCCTACCATGGACTGTCAGACCTGGAAGGACCCCTGACGACTCCTCAGATCCTCTTTCTATTTTACAAGAGAAGAAATGAAGGTCCACGGTGAAGAAGTGACTCACCCAGAATCATACAGATTATTAGTGATAAATCCAGGATTAGAACCTGGGAATTGTGACTGCAAATTAGAGAACTGCTCATTATGTGGTGCTCAAATTCTCCTGTGCTAGCAATTAAGGCTTCTGGGAGTTTGTGGTAAGGTGATGGCTGATAAGAAGAAAATATTACATAAAAGAAAAAGCAAGAAAGCGTGAAGACAAACTGCACAGATTTTTCATGGAAAGAGACTTTGGAGCCAGACATATATACTGACAAATATGCTCTATGATAAATTGTTGGTTTATATCACTCTCAAATTAGAGCCAGAAGAGGTGAGGAAATTTCTCTTATTTTTCTTTGTATTCCCAGTACTTAGTTATTTCCTGGTCATGAGTAGACGCTTAATAAATGATTAATTTTTGAAAACAAGATTGGAGAAAAAAAAAATCAGTGCATGATTAGTTTAGTTAATGAAAATTTATTATATTTATTTTAATTTTGAATATAAAAAGAAAAGCTATTCTTTTGGTTCTAAGTGTTTTCCCTTAATTTAATAACCATATTCATCCCCTATTTATTTTTACCCCTACCTACTATTAAGGATTTGAAATTAATCCTCTTACACAATGATTTAAATGCTTCCTCTGTCCTTGTCCTTAGAGATCATGAGGCTAACGTTCTGTATAGTACTAGTTTATAGTATGTTTCCGCAGGAACCCTCATTGGGGATAAAGAGTACCCTCTTCACTGAATTTCTAAGAAGGAGCCTAGTCTATGTGGGTTAGATCTTTCTCATATATCAAAGCCTTTTAACAAACCCTGACAAAATCACAGAAACCCTCAGTTCAGAAATATTAAACCAGCAATGTGGATCCATGGAATGACTGATCCATTTATTTTTCTTAAAAAAATTGTGATTCCAGTACAAGCATTTGTTTCTTGGGAAATATCTCCTTTTTAATCAGTTTCTTTCCCAGAGAACTTGGAAGTTGTACCCCATTTGTGATACAGACAGAATGAAAATACATGGGGAAGAAGAGAGCTGCCACACAGGATGGCTTTGTTCTTCAGACAGTTGCTCATTTCCTTTTGAATCACTGAAGAGAAAACATTTTAGTTGTCATCCCTATTTAGGAGACAGTGTTTTGATTCCAAAAACTCTTTAACACTAATCACAGTCTGAAATATGAAGTCTTCTTGTGAGTATCTCATAAAGACTTTGGAAAATATCAGGGTTACATCAATTAAAATGTGTTTCTTAAGTAGCACTTGCATAGGCTATCAGGGTCAGTAAAAGGTACATGGCTGCTAAAAACAAACCAAAACAAAACAACAAAACAAAACAAAAATACCTATATCATCTTAGGCCTCATCAATTTTGATAATGTTCAAGATGAAGGCGGTTATGGTCCTTTTGAACTCATTTGAAACTGACCACAACTTTGATCATTACATTCATCTCTGGGAGCTATGATTTTAAAAGCAATATAGCAATGTGTTGAAGGAGCATGTTCAGAGATAGATCAAGATAGTGAGAGGACTCAGAAGGTGGCCACCTGGAAATATTTGAAGAAACAATCTTACTCCCTTTTCTGCCTTTGAAAGAAGCTTATGGAAGCATCAGTTCACCAACTTGGAGATGGATAATTTCCATTCATATCTGTCTCAGTCCCATGTAACTTCTTGCCGTCCTTATCCCAAAGATCTTCAAATCTCACTGAATTCTCCAGCTCCACCATTAGGACAGCTTCTCCATACTCCTTTTACATCCAGCTTGTTTCTTCGACACTACTCACATCACCAAATGTTTGTGGAACACCTGGGAGGTGGCACAGGGATGCAAGTCACTGTGTACACAGAGGTTTGGATTCCAGTTCTGTTAGAACTGTGTGATCTTGGAGATAATCTAATCTCTCTGAGTCTGTTTTCTTGTCTATAAAATAGACAATACATCTTTATGGGTTGTGGTTAGGATTAAATAATACCACATAAGAGAATGTGGTTAGTTTGATAAATGTCTATTTTTTTCCCCCAGTTAGGCTCTCTGCTATCTAACAACATTTATTGGATGAGTGAAAAAAAATTTCAATTTCTATCCACTCTCTTCTCTTAAACACACTTCTTAAAGAAAATCTCAAAATAAAAGTGTCACGACTCTGCTCCTTTATAATATAACTTTTTCTGTTATAGAGCCATTAGTTACAATTGTTTATAAACTAGCCTTATCTACTAAGGCTAACTAATAGGTTACATTTATTATGATTTACCTACTTTGTTAGAATTTTCATAGTAACTGTACAAGTTAGGTGTAATATAGTACTTTGCTTTAAAGGGGAAGAGTGGGAGGTTGAAGAGTTTCAGTGATTTGCCCCAGAGCATGTACCACCACAAGGCAGAGCCAGGATTCAAAGCCAGAAAGTATGGCTATAAAGACCATGTTCTTTCTGCAGCAATATAGATTTCTGAGTCCTGGGGGACAGAAGTTTTATCTCAAGCCTTGTAATCCCATTACCCAGCAGAATGCCCCACATGAAGTAGGTGTTCAATAACAATTTATTTAATTAGATTGAATTGAACCAAATGATTAATTTATCATTATCCTTTGCTTTCCTGTTTATAATTTTAGTTGTGTATATCTTGACATCATTGATAACTACAGAGGCTCATTTCCTAGAACTTATCTGAAATCAGGTCATTTATCTATTAAAAATATTTTTCTACCTTTCCAAAGTGATTATAAGAATTTCACAAAACCTTTCAATTAAATTCATGAGCTGCATCAAATTGGACTTTTATATTTTAATGTTTAAAAGTCACTAAGATAATACAACAAAGAGTCATGGTGAGAAAATATTAACTGACACATATAATAATGACGAGGCTCTTTTCAAATTTCAAGAGGTTTGGAAGTGATGTCTTAGAATTTATGGAATCTTATTTATTTTCAAGGAGATTGATATTTAGGGAAAGCATGTATTCAAAACCAATGTTAATATTTTCTTCCTATACAGACATACCTCCCATTACTCAATAGATGGTACCACCATACTTGGATTCCTTCTGTCTCCAAATTTGGAGGTTATTTTTCTGAGGGAGATTGGCCCTGAGGAAAACCCACTGATGTTTACATCAAATAGGCCTTAATTTTAATTCTCACTCTATTTTTTGTAAACATCTTATCTGGACGTCATTCATCAGTCTCTACTGTTTAATCTCTTTTCTGAGAGTAATTCTTCTAAACCTCAAACATGATAATCTCTCCCCCTGCTGCAAACTCTCCATTTTATTTCTCTCCATTTTTATAAAGTGAAGCTCAGAGTTCATAGACTTATAGTCAATATCTTCCACAACTGGAGTTTAATCTTTAACTTGGCATAGTGTGGCTTTGGCATCAGTCAGATACAGGGTGGAGTTCAGTCTATTGACACCGGGCAACTAAATGTCATTAAACTTCAGTTTATTCTTCTGTAAAATTGGGGTAATAATAATGTTCGTCTCACAGACCTGTTGTTAAGAATAGATGAGATATTACGTGTGTTCAGGGTCATGATTTTATTCTCACTATTACTCAGAGAATATACACTTTATTTTTATAACTAATTTAATCTTCCTCAAAATCCCCATGTTACTGGGGAGCTGGAAAGAAGCGAATGTGTGTTAGGGGACTCAAAATTTCTGATTGCTAATATCTCAGTTCTGTTCAGTTTAAATAATGGTTTTGGATGATTTAGTCTCTTTAGATAATGCTCCTCTTTTAAATTCAGTCTCCCCTGTTGTTCTCCAAAATGTTCTCTAAGTGTGTGAGATTGGGCCTGGTGCCACCCATTGCAGCAGGTAAAGGAGACCTAGCTCCCCACAGCCCTTTTTTATTGCACTCTAGCTCCTCTCATCTCCACGGAAAAGTGTTGTTGCTGTTGTTTGTCTTGCCTGGCCACTGGCATAGAGGCCAAAGTTTATGAGTAGTGTATTCTCTGGCCTCTGGCAGGGTCTGGTGGTTCTCCTGTTCCCTTGTTGCTGGTGCTGAAGATGCTTCTGGCTAACTGTTGAAGCATCCCTCTCTGTAGCCCTCATCTGTAGAGTTCCTTTGCTCCAGCCACAGCATATCCCATGGTTCAAGGGGGAAAATTCTGGATTTCTCAAAACAGGAGTTGGGAGAGCTTTGGAAATGCTGATTCAGGATCTTCTGATTTTGTGACTATTTTGTGATTATTTTTACCCCTGTTGCTAAGAGAATACCTTGTGTGTTGCCTCTCACACTATCCTCAAGTTCCAAATGGAAAGCAGAGCACAAGCCATATCTCCTGCCCCTTAGATGTTGGCTCTTTGACATCCTGCCGGCCTGCTTCCCCTTCCTTTTAATACTAGAGGGAGCTGGCTTTTCTTTCTGCTCTGGGCTTGAAGAAACTCCTCTGAGGTTCTGATTTCCTACTTTTTTAGCTATTATAAGTGGAAATGGTATTTTCTCCATTATGGGGGACAAAAGTTCTGTGATTTGGCTTGATTCAGCTTGGTTCTTGACATAGAGCATAATGAGTAACAAGTGGAAATGACCTGTGCTTACCATACAATTCAAGGCATTTTAAGTACTAAGAAAATTTTGGTTGCTATTAGCTTTTTACCACTTTTGCCTTTAATGCACTTTCTTTTCTTGTGCACAAAATACAGTAAATATTTTCTACATAAATCTACATAAATCTGAATTTAATTTCACTTTATACTTTCAAGAAAGATAGTTTAGTAAACAGACCACAGAAAGGTTTCTATACTCTTAAGGGTATGGGACAAATTTAACACCAGGAAAAAGCAATTTCTCTAGACAATAATAGCATTAAAAATATCTAACTTTTTAAAAAGACTTTACATATTTCAGAAGCTTTATATTATTTCATTTAATCCTTGCAGTGGCTCTCTGAGGCAGATACTATCATTATTTTTATTTTGGATATAACTTAGGTCAATTTATGCTCTCCGGATCACAAAGATAGGAAATGATAGAATCAGAATTGGAGCACAAATTTTCTGATGGCAAAGTTCATGCTCTTAATTCTTATGCCTTATCAGTTCCCAAGAATGCTGACTTTGTTCAGGATATATGCTTACCCTATAATCCATGTACTATCTTGACCTTCCCTTACCTTGCGTACTCAGAGCTCTAGGCATAGACCACCACTACTTGTCCTTGAAAACTCCTAACAGTCCTTCATCAATGTGGCTTTGTTTAGTTGTAACTATGCTTACAATGCCATCTCCCCTGTCTTCACTACCATCCCACACTTAGCTCAATGCCACTTTCCTTTTAGATTCCCACTTCCTTCCCCGTTGCAATTAATACTTGCATTCATACCCTATATGATGTTTGTACCTCTGTCAGGACATATAACCCAGTCTGCCTTCTTTAAGGCATATCTAGGTATGTATCTGTCTCTCTGAATTTAATGAGGGTAGCTACTTTTTTCATTGTTGAAATGAAATGCAGTCAAAGAGAAGTCTTTTCTTAATGTGAATCACATTAGCCCCTGGGAGAAAAAAAGAGACACTGAACCCCTTATGACTGTCTGTAAGCATATCTAGTCAAAACAACGATATGGTCAGGCTATGAGGGTGGAATCAGTTTTTAAAAAATAACAAAGCAATGCCAAAAGGTCTCAGCAATGTTAAAACCCAAATTTCTCAACTTGGTTTACCATCCTTCTAATTTCATCCCAGTCACCCGTTTGAGTTTTCTATACTATTCTCCTTCTCATTAGTTACCCTTCAGCTGTATTGGACTGTTTTTCACTTCCTTGAGAAGTCTATGTTATGCTACATCTTCTTTAGACTTGGGATTTTACGTACTATTCCATCTATTTGGAATGCTCTTCCCAGTTCCATTTTCACTTGGTTGATCCTCTCATCTTTTAGTTTTCAGCTTAAACATGATCACTGCTGCTTAATCAAGGAGAATTTCCCTGGTTCCCTGGAATAGGTCAGGTCTTCCTGCTGAATACCCCAATTTCCCTTCTAAATCCCTTATGTAAACACTCCATATTCTTTAAAGTTAATTGTTTATTAAATGCTTGTTTATTATTATTATTATTATTATTATTATTATTTTAAGATATAGGAATGGTCTATGTCTGTCTCCAGTTTGTGCCCAGGAACCAAGCAGATCTCCTGAAAATAGAAAGTAATCAATACCTATCTTGACAACCAACCAACCAACAAACCAGCCAACCAAATAAATAAATAAAGGAATGTTTCATTAAGCCAATCCTATCAGGTACTCTCCTGTGTGTCATCATCAGACTTCCCTCCTGACTTAGGTTCAAATATTAGTTCCCAAACAGAGAACATGCAATACTATTTCAATTTGATATGGAGACAGACTCATGAAAGTTAAGTGATATCCTCAAGGTTATGTGGCTAGTAAAGACACACTGGGAAACACACTCTGTGCTGGGGAGTAGCTCTGAAAGCAAATTGAGTTCCATACTATGCATTCATTAAACTGTTCTCTTTCACCAGAGGGTTTGGTTCCCATTCCCCAGAACCTGGAACTGCTCTTTCCCCCGCTAGGAGCTGTTCAGAATACAGCTATAGGAGGGTTATAGATTGAACTGCAAGACAAATTCAGAAAATACTTCTGAATTTTTTGATAATTTCTCAGACCCCATGATTTTGCCCATGCTGTTCCCTCTTCCTGAAATTCCTTTCTTCTCTTCTGAGACTCTGCTTTTTGGTGTCCCCATAGCATCCTGTTCTTAACCCCCACCCATCACACCATCTTTTAGCACGGTTTATTCTATTTGTCACTTTCAGTGTTTGACCTTATCGAGTGATTAACTAAATGAAGACACTTCTGACATTAATGGTTCACAACCAGCTCAAGAATATTTCAAAGGGAAACATTGCTAATAATTAATTAATCAATGCACAATGTAATAAATACTGCAGTAGAAATATACTAATAGTGCAGTATGCTGTAATGGATGTTATGCACATGGGTTAGGGAGTCAGACTGCCTGAATTCCAATCCTGATTTAACCACTAATTGCCTCCATGATTTCAGGAAACTAAATAATATTCCCAAGTTTTATTTTCCCCATCTGTAGAATGGGAATAAAAATAATATATACTTCATAATGTTGTTAGAAAATTAAATGAGATGAGCTATGTAAGGTGCTTAGCACTGTAGCTGGAGCATGGTACACATTCTATAAACGTTAACTATTATGATAATGATGTAGAAAGTTGAGCTCCAATAAGCTGGAGTGGAGAATGGTATGTTCAGGAAACACTTCATGAGGAAGCTGATGCTTGATTTAATTCTCTTTGAATGATTTGAAAATTTCCAGACAAAGAAACTGAGAGGAGTGTGAGAAGTTCCAATCAGAAGAAATGATAAATGAGAGAGCATAAAACTATGAGAGAGCTTGGCAGTTTGGGAAGTTTAAGTTAAATTTTCATCTGGTTAGAACCAAAGGTACTTATGGTGTAGAAGCAAGAGTAAAGGCTGAAGAGATAAAGGTGGGGACCAACTCAAGAAGAGTCTCATTTATACACTAAGATAAATATTTGATTTGATATATAATAGGGATTTATTACAGAGTTGTTAGCTGGAAAGTATCATGGTCAGATAGTTGTTTCAGACACAAATCTTTCTGGTATTGGAGCCCTGAAGTGATGAAGGAATGAATTCAGGAATTGAAAATGTTCATGGAACAGGAGGGATGAAATGGAAGTGGCAAAGCTGACAGATTGATGAGATGTGGGGCCAAGGGAGAGAGGATGACACCCAAGTTACTGATCTCAGTAACCTGGATTTTGAAGAGGCAGTCTAACAGACCTCATGCATTTTGCAGAACCTTTAAAAGCCACTAAGACATGCTGTCAGGAGCATTTGCATTCGAGGATGAAATAGTACATATAGAATTGAGTTTCATATTGAACAATCCAGAGAGCTTTAACTCAGAGTCTGTCAAAGTTTGTTATTGTGTTTTTGCTGTGATGCTTGATGGAGGAAATCACTCAGGAAGCACCAGTACAAGCCAACGAACACTTCAAGTACTTACTCCATCAAAAGTAAAGAGCGACAAGAGGGAGCAATCATTGGATGCTATTTCATTCTGTATTTATGCCCATACAACACTCATCTGTGTGTAAACACACACACACAAACACACTTTAGAAAACAGTCAGTTCAGCAAGGTTTGTAGCCTCAGTATTAAATTCCTGACATCTATACAAGTATTTTTTTTTAGTTAATATAGCACCTTTACATTTTTTTCTCTAACAATTCTCACATTTAGTGTTTGAAAGAGATAGACAGATGTCCTACTTGGGAGATAAAAAGACTGACCTTTAGAGGGGTTGTAAGATTTGTCCAGTGTGGTAGAGTTGGTAAGTGATTGAACTGGCTTTTCCACCAAGTTGTCTATCTGTGCATCTGAATTTGGAAGCATGTCTTTGGAGGCCATGTCTAGCACTTTTAACTATTGAATAGTGTCAGTAGTTTCTCAGTCTGTTATTCACCATGTATTTCAAACAAATAGTTCTTTTAAAAGCATTTTTTTTACCTGATTGGTATTTATTACTATTTCGATGTTATATTCATAGATAAATATGTGAATATATCTACATATGCTTGAAAGGTATATAGTATAATATTTGTAAGAACTGTTTTGGTTGGAAGTGACAGTAACTGAATTTGTTTAAAAAACAAGAAAATGTAGTGTTTTCATGTAACTGGGAAGTCTAAAGTGGTTAGGGTTCCTTTCAGCCAGGAGATCCTGATAATTCTCTTTAACTCTCTTTCTCTATTCTTTCTCTTTCTCTGTTCCTTCTCTTTCTCTTGTCATTCTTTCATCCTTCTCTCCTTCCATCTTTTACTTCTTTTTCACTTTTTTTCTGTATTAGCATCATTTCTAGATAAATTCTCTCCCTCTGGTTGTAAAGATAATTTTAGAAGCTTGAAATTTATATGCCTCTTAGTATTTACAATCTTAGTGATAAAGAAATTCTCTCTTCTAGCATCTGTATCAGTATTTTCTGAAACATTACTTGGTCTTACTTGACTCATGTGCCCACTTGTAAGCAAATCTAGTTTGAATAGGACACTCTGATTTGGCAGCTAAGATCGGGAGTCCGATGTTGGGTGGTGGAGGTCCCTCACCCACCAATTTCCTACTCTCTCCAAGACTGTATGGGATGAAAGAGTGTTGTTCCTCCAAGAGAATTTAGGTGCTGCTTGTAAGAGACAGGAGACAAAGAATTCTCCACAGGGAAAACCCAGAGATTTTACACTATGTTCAGGAATTCCATAGATAACACAGTCTTTTAGATGGGTAAGACAATCAAGGGTTTCTCCCTCTCGCTCATCTATTCTCTATGGTGTCACTTTGAGAAACACCTTTGTCAGACCCAGCTTTTTTCTCGCCTGTGAAATGAGGATAAAAGTCCTTACCTAACTATCGAATATGGTTACTATGAGGTTCTAAGTGCTCTACATACATACGGTGTCCCCTCACAGACTTGAGTTCCTCTAGCACAAGTCTCATTCCTGACTGCATCTTCCGGGGCATAATGTGTGTATTAAGGAAATGTCTGTAGTACAGAGGCATTTTATCAGAGGCCCTGTAGATAGGCAGTACTTACTTAAAAGAATATATACTCAATTGTGGATTTATAAGCACTCCAAGGGGTGAATATTTGGTGGCAAGCATGTCTTTGAGTATCCCTTATGTGATGCAACCAAGCCATTCCTTTGTTTTGTTCCAAAAAGCTGCCTTGTGTGGAGAAAAAAGAAGAAAATTTGGAGTCAGATTCAGGGTGTGTGTGCTAGTTGGCCACTTATCAGCTGTATGACCTTAGATTGGTTACTCAATTTGAGCATCATTTTTTTTTATCTGTTAAATAGTATTGCTGTCCTGTCTTTTCCCAAAGGTGGCTGTCAAGAACAAATGAATCTGTGGTGAAAGGGCTTAGGATGAAGGCAGAGCTGAGTTTGAGCCCTCCTGTGTCGACTTATGCAGTATATCCTGTTGGGGCCCTGCCCAGGACCTCTTGGATCCTTTCTATAATTTCTGTGCCCCTCTCCCAGCTTTGGTCTCCTTATGTGATTAGTGGCCTGCAACTGTGATTCTTCTTCAGTGGACTGTCACTTTGCCAAGTGTTGGGAGTGTGCAGCCATTTAGAGGCCCTTAACCAATGACTATGTTGGCCTAGCTCGCTTGCCTTGGGTGGTGTGACTCTGAGACAAAATCAGCTATGCAGTGCTTCCCTCTCAGATCATGACTTTGCCTGACACCCTAACCTTACTTGTCTCCATCCTCTTCTCTCTCCTGTTTCCCCCCACTCAATTACTGGTTTCTCCTGGGAGCCCCTTCTTCATAAATTACTTGCATATTATTCTCATCTCAAGATGAGAGAACTTGATCTAGGATAACTTATTAAAGTTTAACCTTAGTTAAATTAACTTACAAGGAATCTCATTTTTCTCATGTGGAAAAGGAATATGGTAACATCTACCACACATGGCTATTGAATCACAATAGGTATTCAACAAATATTTCTAAGTTCACTTTGAAGTCTTCTGCAAGGGGTAACTTTATTTTATGATATATGAGGGAGGATAGACCAGATAAATTCAACTGGGTTCATCTCTCCTTGTTCGTTATATGGTTCCACCACCTGTCCTTGCTCTGCCCCTGCGGTCTTGTCTCTGGGCTCTCTCTTTCTGCTTGAGGAAGGGACTCTTTGAGCCATTTGTGGAAATAGCCTTTGCTTCAGTGAGCAGGGATCTCCCTTCCCTCATTCCCAGATTAAGTGCCTGTAGCAGCTTTGCAAGTGAGTATTGGCCAGGCACATTTTTTTGGTGTAGATGAACTGTGGCAGATCAGCTGGGTATTACCAGGCAGTGAAGACTCCCACATGTACAAAGCACTCAGACCCTTTGGCTCCAATTTGTTGCTGGCTCATGGGGAAATTGTAACAAGAATGTGAGTGACTGGTAGAACACAGCAGGAGCTCTAGATTGAAGGGCTGGAGAAAGCTCTGTCTGATCAAACACTGTGCGTTGCTTCCCTGCACGAGGTGGAAAGGTTATATATTTGCCCTGTTCACTCAGCAGCATACCTTGCTCAGGGGTATGACAAGCCCTTTCTATAGCTCTGTGTAGGAAGTGACAGCTGCTGAACAATATCAGGCAAGAAGAAAAGAGCCAAGGATTTCTCTCAAGAAGCAGGTTTTGAAAGCTGTGCACTTGGTATGATTAAAAAAGAAAACAAAAGAATAAGCACATTAAGGCAGAAAGAAGTCTAAGAGATCAAACAATCTAATTTTACACTTTAGAAAGAAAGTGATGCCTGTAGAAGAAAAGATTTTTCCCCAAAGTCACACAGCCAGTGTCTGAGAAAGGGGTGGAACCCAAATCTAGACAAATGGGCAACTAGTTTTCCCATTACACCCTTTTACTTGGCTACTTCTTTACTTTTAGTTCTCCTTCTGCCATGCAGTTATTTGTTTAAACACTATTTTCATCTTCAGCATATATAATTTGAGCCCTTATTTTATACCAGCCTCACATAGACAATCTTCTGTAATTCTTACAACAATTTTATGAACAGACATTGTTACCTTTGATGGTACTGTGACAGGTGACATGACTTGTACAGGGTCACATAGCTAGTATGTGGCCCAGCCTCTGGCTCTCTGTAGTGAATTCTCCACACAGTCTTAGATATGGTGCTACCTCTGAGGATTGGCTTCTGGAATCTACCAAGATAATGGATAGAAACTGAGAGAAAGGAGAGAAACTAGGTAAGGCTAGACAGGAGGTGGCTAGAATAAAGTTGAGAAAGTATTGGCTGTAGGAGGCCTTTGGATTTCCTGTCAATTGAACAAATGTCAGTGAGTTTCTTTAGGATAATGGCATAAATGTGTGATTCATGGACCACATCCTTTGTTTTGGGTTTAAAGTAGATTTATAAAAATTAAAAAATAATCTTGCCTATAGTTTGTGCATGAGAAAAGGCAGGCTGAGTGACACATGGGAACACATAAAATACATTGGCTGATATTCTTATAGATCATGAGGCCATGGGAAGTTTGAGCTTTGGAATAAGAAAAGGAAATCAATTTAATCTCTTCTAACTAAAAAACTTGTTTCCCATCCAAAGGAAGGTTGGCAAATCTTATATTCATAATGTAATTTTATTTCCAGAAATGATTAAGTATGATAGCAAATAAAGTGCCTTTATCCATGTGACCACTATTAAAATATCAGCATGCATAAACAGTGCCCATGCCTCATGTAGTCCCCTGATGAGATATGAAACAAGTGATATGCAGAAAGAAATATTTGTGATTCTTGGGAAACATGAATCTTTCATATAGCAAACTGCCCTGAGGATGAGGAAGAAAATGAATACAAGTAGTCAAAGAAAGATGAAAGTGGCTTTAACATATTTTATATAGTTATGATGAAAAATCTTTTATTTACACTATATTATATTTTTTATTTTGAAATATTAGAATAAAAACCTCGAAAAGAAGGAAAAACACCGATAATGTTTGTATATCTCTTTTAACATTTTGGTTTATGTGTTTCCAGTTTTTTTTTTTCTATGCTTGTTATTGTAATCTTATGTACAATTTCATTCACCAATTTTTGCAATGAAAATGTCTTAAGCATTTTTTAGGTTATTACATAGCTTCTAAAAAGGTGATTTTAATAGTTCCCTATACTTATTGCATGGATAGAGCATAATTTATAACCTTTTTGCAACCATTGAACATATAGGTTGTTACTATAAATGGTATCAATTTTTATTAAAACTTCAGTATCACTTGTAGTTGCATATCTCTTTTAATCAGGTACCATAATTAATTACATTAAGGAACTTCCTGATTTTAAACCATCCTTGCATTCCTGATGTAGAGTCTACTTGGTTATTACCTATACTTATTTCCATTGGCTAGAGTTTTATTTGAGATTTTTATATACATATTCATAAATATGATTGACTTAAGCAGAAACAACAAGCCTGCCTTTTCTCCTTCAAAGCTCATGGCTCACTTGTCAAGCAGATCTGGTTTCAGATCATCTATTTCCAAATTTTATAAACTTGAACAAATTATATAGCTTTTCTTTTGATCAGTTCTTTTACTTTTATTTGGTTGTGTATTTTAAGAACAGCACTCAAGGGATATGATGCTTACTTGTTATTAAGAATTCAATTCTGAAAGGTCATTTGAATGTTATAGCATTGTATAGGTCAAAGTTATTGAAAGTTAGGATAGACTAATACCATATTTAAGATTGGGACAACTTTTTTTTTGTTTTTTATTACCCCATATTTTAAATAACCTGTCTTTCAAAATTGGCAGAAAGAGACTCATGCAGAATTCTGCAAGTATGTGAGTATAGGCAAACTCTTACCAGTATGGTACAATCTGGTGGGTCCTAAAGCCTGATGTGCTGACTGAATTACAAGGATAACCAGGCCTGCCCACCTGGACAAAACCTACACTCACGGGTGATTCTCATTTGCATCTCAGATTAGGGAAACAGTGATAGTGGAAAGAGAATCATATAGACTTTTTGGTTACACTAGGTTTCAATGCCCTGTAATTTGTTGATCTCAGGAAAATTCCCTCAACTTTGTGGACCTCAGTTTTATCAACTGTAATAAAGGTTTAATACCTCTATTACTGGGTTACAAATTGTCTTTCATGTAGTAAGTGATCAAAAATGGCAGTCATTATTATTATGGTGTTCCCTTGATCATGGGATACTTTCCTTTATGTGTTAATGTTTCTGTGATGGAGATGTATATCACAATTAAGGTAAACAATTATCAGTTGACAAGCAGAAAATTTAGTTACCTGAACTATTATATTGCAGGAGATGTATGAACTTGTCCATACGCAGAGGTTATTAAATCACTTGATTCTTAACTCAGTTGAATTATTTGTATCAGTATCATGACAGAGGGGTGCATTTTATCTCAAATTTGAATCCTTAATTATTGACTTAAATGCCTTCAAAAATACTGCATTATGATGCAACATTAAAATGAAAAAATAATTACGTTTCCAGAAGAATGACTGATACATGCCAGGCAATGCAATGAAAGAAAATAGAAACTGCCAAATTTCTCAGAATAGATCATAAAAGTCTCAAAGTGGAAAGTTGGGGTTAACAATTTATGTATTTGAAGTATTGTCATTTTGGTGCCAAACAGCTCCCTCGCTCTTAAAAGTTGTTGGCTGACTTTCAAGAGAAGCTGCCTAACTTTCAGGATACTTCCTTTAGTTAAGAAAAAAAATAAAGCTATGAGGGAGATGCAAATAAAACATCAATATTTTTCTGTATGCCTAAAAATAACATAGTTAATCCTAAAGGAATGAAAAGGCCACTATCAAGGCATAATTTATGCAAAGTTGAAAACTTAGGCTGCAAACTTGATTAGAGCATGGAAGAAAAAATATGAATACATATAGATTATTATTAAATATAAAAAGGTGAATATTTATGTAGTTCTTCCCCTAACCCTATTGAAAAGCTATAATAGTGTGGCTTATGGTGGACAACTTATTAAGACCTAGTATGATATGACAGTGTATGATGGGTGGGGACTGGTAACCAGAGGAATCAACCATGTGATTAAAAGGTTGAACTTTTTGTCCCATCCCCCTGACATTCCAGAAAGGGACAGAAGCTGGAAGCTAAATTAATCATTACTAGGCAATGATTTAATAGATCATACCTATGTAATGAAGCCTCCATAAAAACCTGAAAGGACAGGATTCAGAGAGTGTCTCCATTGGCGAACACGTGGAGATATGGAAGGAGGGGATCAGGAGTAGTGCTCTGAGAGAGTGTGGAAGTTGAGCCCTTTTTCCATACCTTGCTGTATGTATCTCTTCCATTTGGCTGTTCTTGAGTTATATCCTTTTATAATAAACTGGTAATCTAGTGAGTAAATAGATTTTCTGAGTTCTGTGGGGTGCTCTAGAAAATTAATCAAGCCAGCGGGAACCTCCAATCTTTGGCCAGTCAAAAATACAGGTAGTAACTTGGGCTTGTGATTGGCATCATGAATTGCAGAGGGTTGTTGGAACCTCCATTGTGTAGCTGGTTGGTCAGAAGCACAGTGAAAATCTGAGGTTGTGGCTTGTGTCTGATGTGGTATGGGGGCAGTTTTGTGAGACTTAGCCCCTTAAGCTATGGAATTTGATGCTATTTCTGGGCAGATAGTATCAGAATTGAGTTGCATCATGAAACACCCAGCTGGTGTCCTAAGCATTGCTTGTTGGTATCAGGACCCTTCCCACCCCTACCCCACCCCCACACTGGAATTGGCGATCAGAACACCTATTTAGAGAGCAATTAGCTGATTACTTTTACATCTGTTCTTGGACTCCTATGGCAGGCTAGACTAATTCTGCTGAGCAGTGATTTGATATTTTGTGCTTCATTGTAAGTTTGGGTTTTGTCCACGTGGGAAGGCTTGTGAGCTTTTTGTTGGTTTATTTGTTTTTGCTGTTTTAAAACAATAACAGAGGTAGACAGTTATTTATGCTAGTATGCACTACGAATTTAAGTGAGCTTTTAATCCTTTTGAATTTTTGTAGAGTTGCAGAGATGTAAGTGATGTTAATATAAACCTTAAAAAGTAATAATGCTTGCATTATTTAATGCTTATCTCTACTGCAATGCTAGTGCACACAATGTGTAGTGTATAGTATAGTTCTATTCAGAAACCGCAGCACCTTAAAGAGCTCTGGTTGTTAGTTCCAGCTTTAAAAATCTCCAAGGAGGGCTTTCTACCTAAACTTTCAGAGTCTGAGGAACCTGGCATTAACAGCTATTCTTTGTTGTATTGCATAGCTCCTGTGGTCATGAAAACATTAGATATTAAAAGTAATAGCTGACTTTCTTTGTTTGCTTATTTATTTTAATTTTCTGATCTAGTCAATTCTCTAACTGCAGAGGAACTGAATAAAGATGTTGGGCTCATTCCTTATATAGTTTTTAAATTTAAAAAATTATTAAATAATTAAAAGATTTATTACAATTATACTTGGAATATTATGTTTCAGGTGTAAAAACATAGTGATTAGACATTTGTATAACTTACGAAGTGATCACCCCAATAAATGTATTAGCCATCTGACACCATACACAGTTATTACAGTATATTATTGACTATATTTATTATGCTATGCTTTACATTCCCATGTCTATTTTTTAATTAATAATTTATGCTTCTTAATCCCTTCCACTTTTTGAGGGATGTCTTCTTAATGACCTCTGTTGGAATCCTTTATTTTGGGACCTTACACAAAGAGCATAAGTATTTGCTAAGAAGTTAACATAACTAAAATGAATTGTACTCAATATGTTTGTAGTAACTTTAATAAGCACAATTGTATGTTCATAGTTCTGTAGAAAACTGGAAAAAATATAAAGGAGTATTTACAATGTTCTTTCTCACTTTTCATCATGGTATTAGGAAGGCCCTTAGGGCTGGGCTAGTCTTTTTTTTTCTTAGTCTGCCACCTGTACCTTCATTATATTGGTTCTACACTTTATATAGATAGATAGATATAGATAGATAGTCTATGCATTTATCCATATCAGGTAACTGTCATACATCTTATGAAGTAATACCAACAGCAAAGGATATTTAGTCTAAGAGTCATGGGCTATGGAGAAAAGAGTATCAGGATTGTAGTCACACAGACATATATATATATAATTTTTTTATAGGCAAGGCAAACCTTGGTTGACCTCAAAGGTTGCAAGGACCTTGTCAGCTTACAATCCCTTATTTTTTTATTTTTACACCTACTGCACCTGGTCTTCCTAGGTGGTCTCCCATCCAAGTACAACCAGGCCCAACCCTGCTTAGCTTCCAAAATCAGATGGGGTCAGGCTTGTTCAGGGTAGCATGGCCATAGACACATAGACCTATATTTTAATCTCCCTTCTATTACGTTTTACCTGTAGGGTACTAGATAAAGTACTTAACCTTCAAGAGCCTTAGTTTTCCTATCTGTGGAATGCAATTAATAATAATAAAGTAAGTGATTTAAAAGTTTAGCAAATAATTGGCCCCAAATAAATGCCAAATTCCCTTCTATTACATCATTTTTTTTTCAGACGATAATAGATTCGAGTTTATTTTCTAGAGCAAGAGTTATTAAAGTGTAGTCTCTGGACCAGCATTGTCAGCATTGCCTGGAGGCTAGTTAGAATGTGAATTCTTGGGCCCTATCACAGACTCTTGGATTAGAAATTCTGAAGGGAAAGCTGAATAATTTGTGAAGCCCAGGTAATTGTGGTACATGATAACGTTTGAGAACCACTGCCCTAACGTATAGGCTTCCTGTTTAAACTAGAATCCAACAATTTGGTTTATATTATTTTTGTTATCTCTGAGCAAATCTGAATATTGCACAGGTTATAGAAATCCAGCTCTCCAGTATAATGCCCAAGAATGCCCTCTGTTTTTTTTTTTTTTTTTTTTTTTTTTTGTGGTTCTGGAGAGAGATGGGATTGAGAGGGCAGGGAAGACGGAATATCAGCACTGAATGAAAAGTTTCTTTGTTCCATTTCTTCAGCAATGCTTGAACCACCCTGGCTTTCTTGGCATTATCAGACTTTATAATTTCTGCCAATCTAATAGATATGAGATTGCATGTTTCTGAGTTTAATTTACATTTCCCTGATTCTAATGTTTATTGTCTGATCAATTTTTGGCCAATTGTTTGCACTTTTATGAAATGCTGGTTGTATCTGTTAGTCAGCGTCTACTTAGCTTTTTCTTTTTTAATTTTGTTGCAATTTAATTGAAATATACCATTGTATAAGTTTAAGATGTACAATGTGTTGATTAGGTATATATTACAAAATGATTACCACTATAGTGTTAGTTAACACCTCCAACATATCACATAATTATCACTTTTGTAATGAGTACATTTAAAATTTACTCTTTCAGCAAATTTCAAGTATTTAATACAGTGTTATTAAATGTAATCACCATGCTATACATTAGATCCCTAGAACTTTTTGATCTTATAACCAGAAGTTTTTACCTTTTGACAGACATCTCCCCATTTCCCCACCCCACATCTCATCCTAACCACTATTCTGATCTGTTTCTATAAATTTGTTTTTTTTAGATTCTACATATAAGTAACCTATACTATTTATCTTTCTCTGACTTATCTCTCTTAGCATGGCTGAATAATGAATAATAATAATGTATACATCTGAATTATATTTTTATGTTTTCTTATAATTCATTGAGTTTTATTAAAACAGCCATTTTGAATTTTTTAACAGGTAAATTGTAAGTCTCTTTGTCGTTGGGTTCAGTTACTGAAAGATTATAATGATTCTTTGGTGGTGTTATATTACCTTGATTTTTCATGTTGCTCTCTTCATATTTGAAGTAGCAGTCACCTCCAGTTTATACTGACTTGTAGGCAGAAACACCTTCCATCTATCTGCCCTGCTAGATTTTGAGGCTTTTAGACCTTCTATGGACATATCTGCTTCTGCTTCTTGTTTCCTCTTGTGGCAGAATTTTTTAACCTTGTATGCCTTCTCTCCATCCTACAACACTCTAGGCACTTGGAGTTCTAACAGTCTCTCTTGTGTTTTCCCAAAGGTGGTGCTAGAGCTCAAGTTTGCCGTCTCTCCTTGGCCCGCAGATTGTGGCTGGCTTCTAGGTGCTCAACTGTGTGGTCTTTCACCGTTCTTTGGCTGCCACCTTCAGGAGGGCACACAGGTAGGCGGCTGCAGAGTGTCTGTGTGTGTAGTTAAGGCATGAGGGCTGCTGGGAATGTGTATGTCAGGTGGGACTCTCCTAGCAGTTCCTGAGCTGGCTGCTTGAAAGAGCCCATCACGTAGTCACTATGAATCAAGTTGCTTTAATGCCCTTTGAGAGGCTCATGCACTTTCCCAGATTCTTTCTGCTCACCAGGCATAGAGCTCCTGGTTTAATACTCTGGATGGTGTGAGAGAAATGAGCCTCTTTGACAGCATCAGCATAGCTGGGGAAACTGGGTGCTCACTCACAGCCTTTCCCCAAAGGCTGCGAAGCAATCA
>CM053510.1:46016914-46049440 GCA_028627145.1 Eidolon dupreanum | reverse complement strand
ATGAAAATGCCTGAGGAAAGAGATGTTTTATTGAGGAATCTGTTGTGCTGACTGTCTGCCAAGCCCACAGCCTGCTACAGCTGGAAGCGGCCCTAGGGGGTTCCCATGCATAGGTAGAATTTTGATTCTGAGGTCCTGGCAGTAACTGACTGGTCAAGGAGTAGGTAATCTCAACTGTGATAGCCTGATGTAAGAGCTATTCCCAACTCAGGTAATGGTGATTATCTTTGACAGTGACAAATTGAATTCTAAAGTTCTCCATTGGGGAATTTGAATATGAGATGGAGAGTCAGCAGTTGTCATTGGAAGCAGAGAACACAAAGAAGACATCATGAGACACGTAAACAGGCTTTATGAAACAAAATTCACGAGTAGTAGGAGTCATGGGTAAGTAGAAGCTGTTTATAAGCAGAAACCTTGAGAAAAACAGAAAGGGAAGTAGTGTCAATTAAAACAGCAGGAGCAGAAGATAAGGGGAGTGTTGAGTCACTAACAGAGTACTAGAGTCAATAGACCTGGTTGCCGACAGAGTGACAGGAAAACTTGGTTGCTAGGGCTCTGGTGAGTCTTGGATCTTCCAGGCTTTCAGCAATATTATATGTTCTACCGCTGGTTCTACCGCTGAAATTCTCATATCCCTTATTTCTGTTTGGAGGTAAGGTAATTAGAATGAACTAGTAGGAGAATTTAGCTAACATGGGAGAAAGGCTGCTTGAATAATAATTGAGTGATAATTCTTAGTTTTTTTTTTCATTCCTTCAAATGGATATTGCCCTTTCATTCTAATCCTGCTTATGCCATTCTGTACTCCCAAATAATCCAAAATGATTAATAATAACAGCAACAACAATCATAATACAGATGTAGTTTTTTAGTGTAGGTTGAGACAAATGACTTCTGCTACTGACTACTATTATGAATGGCCAACCGCAAGCCAGGTGCTTTATATACCATTTTCTAATCACACTAGAATCCTCAAAGGTAGGTATTGCAAAACTTATATTACCTCTTGAGAAAGCTTGGAAAAGACCAGTGGATTGTATAAGTGTAGTCTACTCTTAGGAATCAGAATAGAGATGCTTACCCAAGTCTGCTTGGCCCTAAAGTGGGTGCTCTTCCCACTGCTCTTCCCATTGCCTGCCTGAGAATAGGCTCTTTACAAGGTTTGGCATCACCACAACAGTCATGCTCCAAAGGGAAGAGATGTGTAGGAAAGAGAGAAAAGCAAACACTCCAAGGACCACTGAGATCAGATCTAAGCTCGGAGCAGGCAGGCAGTAGGACCTGCCATTCCTGATAGATGACTGCTGCTTTATCTTGTGCAGACACGGTTATCCTGAACAGGCTGCATTTATTAAGTCGCACAACTCAGTCAGGTGTTTTATTACCAGTATCAATTTAATTTATATGTAAAAACACAATCAGTTTCTTTTGCCTGGTGAGAAATCTGACAGAAGAAAGTGACAGATGGCAGGTAGAATGTTCCCCAATTGTAGTGTGGATCATGGAAAATTGGACAGTTGGTCTGTATTGGTATTTCTGGCAGAAATCATGGGGAAGAGGGAGCTATACACTGAAGCTTCATTCGTCCCATTCTTCAGAATCACATGTCTCAGGTGGAGTGAGGCTGGTAGACTGACTGGCAATGAAATATGCCAGATCATTAATCAGGGGTTGACAAGGCTCCAGATGACAGATGATATACTCAGGTGGGTCTATTGAATTGGCTGAAGCTTCTAAATTGCATTTAGAGGTCATAAGCCATTCTCTCTTTTGGTCAAAAGGTGATAGAATTTGGTAATTTGGGGCTCACCCTAATGATAAGAAGATAATGTTGAGCAGGAAAGGACTCTGAAATCTATGCTCATGACTAGGCTCTGTTCTAGGTGCTAGGGACAAACTGACAGTTGGGAAACTGTATGAAAGGAAAAAAATATTGTAAATATGATATTTGTTTCTCTAGTGGAAACTGGCCTTAAAATTCAATGATCCAGATTTCAAGTAAATATGTGTATTCTCATTCCCTTTCCACCTCCATTAGTAGTTTGGAGTAGAGAATTTACACTTATCATGGGCATCAGGGCAGAAAGAAGTAAGCAGAGTCTTTGCTCTGGAGAAATTCACTGTCTAGTAGGAGTGAAAGACAATTAAGTGTGTGAGTATAATAGAGTATGATGAGTGTTATAATGGAACGACTAAAGAGATTTCCCTTGGGTTATCCTTAGCAGACTATAATTGCTGCTGATACCTTTGCTGTCCTCTTATCATCCCATCCTCTCTTTGTCCTACTACAGGTTAGATAGCTAACTTGTGAGAGCTCTGCACAGAAGCTTCTCTTTGCCATGTTTCCTGTCCCAGCTAATTGTTTTAATTAGCCTAGGTTATTGCTAGTATTCCTACTAGGGGACTAGGCCCTACTGAAGTAGACACTAAAATTTTACTTTGTCTTTCAAAAATAAAGCCAAGGTTTTAAACATCTCTGATATTGAAAGGATAGGATCAGAAATTTCTCTTCTTGACCCTTTTGTTCAAATGGATTTGGGAGGAGTACAAAGCTGGCAGATTGTTTATGAGATTTTTGTGAAAGTCTTTATCTTTGAGTTAAGTTTGGATTTTGACCTTGCCTAGCTCCTGTGAAGGGCGTATCTATCTATCTATCTATCTGTCTGTCTGTCTATCTATCTATCTATCTATCTATCTATTTATCTATTATCTATCTATCTATCATCTGTTTATTTAGTAATGCAATAAATAAAATCCATATTCTGCTTGGCTTGAAGTAAGTTGTTCCAGGACCCCCAAATGTAGGGGCAGGGTGGATTCTGTTAGCGGTTATAGATTCTTTAAGCATTGGAGACCCACTAGATTTGTAATCTCAGGAATCAGATGATTATATTTGATTTTAAGATGGTCATCTAGGTAGTAACATGGAACTGGGAAGATTGAGGCCATCAAAACAACTTCTGTTTCTAAATTTACTTGAATAAATTCACTCACATGTGCATTGGGTGAGAAGAAGTGAGTGAATCTTCAAGTTTCCCTTGAGATATATGAATGGTTGCATATTATTTCTTAAATACCATGGAATGAGCACTGTGGCTGAGAGCAGAAAATATATCTTGCAACCTATTTCCTCAAGAGAAAATAGGGAAGAAGGAAAGAAAGCTTTTTAGCCTTTAGTCTATAAAATGAACTAATCCCCAATAGGACTTCCTGTCAGTGCTAACTACCAGAACAGAGCTGTAGTATAGAAGAAACAGTACAGACAAGGACAAATATTAGAATTATCCCAACTGGCTTATTTCTCTCCCCTCAATTTCCAGAATAGAAATACCATATGGTTCCATATGATAGGACATCTTTAGTATAGTGTTATATATAGTCTCTTTTTTGTTACAATTTAATTTTTGATTTGTTTGCACTTTTTGTTCCCAAATAATTGATGATGTATAAATGTGAGGCCAGAGTGCTAATGCCAGCAGGCAGAAGATTTAACAGGAAGAAGTTTAAAGCATGAGTTCAAGTAATACTAGCTTATTAGCATTTATTCCTCAATATTAAAATATAAATATATTGTCCTTCAAGGATAAGGCCAGCTACATAATTTGTGGGGCTCAATGCAGCATTAAAATGTGAGACCCTGACAGGGCAGAGTAGTCAGTCTCCTCTTCCCATGGGTCCCCTGCTCTAATCCTTCATGGCAAAGAGCAACACCCAGGGTTTACAGCCTCCATGTAGGGACGTGCCTTGTGCTGGGATTGGGGGTAGATGAGTGGGCCCTTTCGAATTGCCCATAAAACTCACTGTGGTGCTGTTAGCTCTTGGCAGAATGAGTGCTTCTTCGTCACACCTCCAGATCACCCACTGCTTGTGCCTTCCCATGCCCTGCTTCCAAGTCCTTGAAAGGAAGTAGAGGGAGGGAACAGATGAACCTGAGACTGGCTGGGTGATGCCCTGGGTGGAGGTCTGCCTACAGCCTGCTGGGGCGGGGAAAAAGGGACCAAGGTGAGAGGAGTGGGGTGGGACTGTGGGGACTGAGAAGAGAGGCTAAGAGCCTGCTGGGGAGATGGGGAGGTGGCAAGCGGCAGAACCATGTGTGAGCTGAGGCTCCAAGCCCCTCCTCACCCCCATGATCCATCGTTCCATCAGATATCATGTACAAAACACAAATTCAAAGACAATTATTAAGAATTTCAAGATGATGACTGCAGAGCATTAAACCCCAAGTGCAGGAGCTCTCCTCAGCATGGAGCCTTGCACACAATGCATAGGTTGTAAGCCCATGACTAGCTCAGTTTAAGGAATTATTCTTTAGCATTGACCATGGACCACACATGGTAGAGTCCTCAGTAAAGAAAATAGAAACTAGTGAAACAGTTGCTGGGCTTCAGTAGGCACCTAGTTAGAGCTCCAGCTTCAATTCTTCCTGGTATTTAACTCTGACAAGTCATTTCTAATCTCTGATTGAGTTCATCTGCATTTCTAAAATAGGGATTTTGAGATGTAGAGAATTTAAGTGTGTCTCTGTGTGCATGTTCAAGGTCATGTAGCTAAGCAGTGGCAAAAGAGATTCACACTTAGACTGTATAACTCCAAAATCCATGCTCTTTGCCTACATGATATTTTTTCCTTTGAAGTAACAGTGGTGGTGGTTCTTAACCCTTTAGTGTGTTGGAACTTTGATAAACTATTGAACTGTGTAAATCTGCCATTGAGAAATAATAATAAAAAGACACATGAAAGCCATTTTGTATAAAATTTCAGGGAATTCACAGAGTCCCTGAAGCCCACCTAAGTTTAGAGCCCTGAAGATATGAAAATGCCTCACATATTGCCTGGCAGATAAGAGGCTTTCCATCAAGGATCTGCTGAGTTTGCACTGGCTGCATTGCAGAACACTGCGTTTTCATTCTTACTAATTTTGTAGGATGCCAAAACATTATTTTCTGGCTTCTGGTTTTTCCTACCACTGTTTTCATGGTAGAATCACATCTTCACTGTACTTGTCCTCCGTGGGGTGATCTCCCTGCCTTATGGCCACTCTGTTAGAAACAAGCCATCCTTCTTGAAGAAAAACAAGAACAGTCTTTCGAGATAAAATCCCTGTAAAGGACATCTGGTATGACATGAAGCTTCATTCTTTTCTGGTCCGGAGAGCAGCAGTCACATCAGGCTAAGGCATGTGCTTGGGACCCTCACTGCTGCCGGGAGCACAGGGCCCAATAGGTGGCGTCAGGAGCCCAGAAATGAAATCCTGAGGCAAATGCCGGTGTGTGTTAGACTTGGTCCTGTATTATTTATGAGGGGAAATTAACTTTAAAATCTTCTTAGTTTGCCCTCAGCAATATACGCAGTAAACATGATTTTCTCAGTACAAGATAACAAATAGACTTTCTAACAAATTAGATGAATTCTGATGTCTGCTTTCTGGTACTTTGGAGTTCTGTGTATTTGGCTTTTTTTTTTTTTTTAATATTAATATTAAAAATGTCTCTGCTTTACAGAGAAAAATGTCCAAGTGATTCTGTGAGGTCTTGGGAGAAAAAGTACAATCTTGATAAAATTCAAAAGACTCAGTCTAGAAATTTTGTATTGTCGCTTCAAATATAATTCTCTTTACAGTACGTTGTTGTATTGGGCTCACTGTATGTGGTAAAAAAAAGCATTCCAATTTGGAGTCAGATGGATCTGCATCAGAATTCTTTGCCATTTGAAAGTTGTGTGATTCTGGGTCAGTTACATTTCCTGAACCTTATTACTTCATCTGTAAAATGGGTTTATGATACCTATTTGATAGAGTTGTTGTTTATACTACATAAACATTATGAAGCAGGTGATGCAAGATGAACATTTAATAACTTAGTTTCATTCTTTGTTTTAACATGTTGCTGGATTGAAGATATGGCAGAATACCTATGTTTATGGTACCAGTAAGAGAGTTTTCAAGTCAGAACTTGTCTGAAATAAATGTTTCAGTATTACTTGAGAAAACAAGGACGAATAGAGAAGTAACTGATTTCATAAAGCAGTTAATGGCAGATGAGAATGAGAGACAAATACCACATGAGTCATGGTGGTTCTGGACAGTGTATCCTGTGGCCACAATATCACAAATAAGACCAAAAACTGGGAATGATTCCTCTTAGAATAACAGCTAAATTTTGCACCACGGTAGAACAATCACCTAGGATTGAGTCAAATCTCAGCTCCAACACTTCCTGATTATGTGACCAGGCTGCAGATTGCTCAAAACTCTCTGAACCTCAGTTTCTTAACAGGTAAATGTGGATGTTATTCTGCAAATAGGATCATCTCAAGGGTTAATTGAGTTAGTGTATGATAGCAGCTAGTTCAGTGTTAAGCCCACAGTAAACAGTATTTATGGCTGTTGATGTTGCTATTGTATTTCAGGATGTTGCAGTGGTTGGGCGGAAAGAGCTTGCAGTAGAAAATCTAGGCTCAGGTTCTTGTTCTGTCACTTAATAACAATGAGAATTTGGGTAGATCACTGACTTAGTTTTCTCCTTGATAAATGCTGATCAGCAGAGTCATAATTCTTGCACCAGCTACCTGGAGGATTTTTCTGAGTATGGAGTATATTCTAACATACCTGTAATTCAGAGCTGTGGGTGGAAAGGCTGAAAATCTGATTAGGGAAAACCATGCCAAAGGAAGCCTGAGGTGACTGTCTAGAATAGAGGAACAGCTGCAGCAGAAGAAGATGGCAATGAGTTAAGAACAACAGGATGGCCTCAGAAAGGGAAAGGGCTGCAATTACTCCATTTCTTTCACAAGGAAAATAAGAAAGGAGAGCAACAGATTCCAAAATGACCCATGGAACCATGTATACAGCTGAGGTCGTTTCACAGACAGTAAGCAAGGAGACCTGTGAGAAGAGGAATCTAGATGGTTCCTAAAACTGAGGCTCTGGGAAAATGACCTAAGAGGCTGCTTCTCTTCTTGGCCCTTTAAATGAAGGGCAGCTACAGATAGAAATTTAGGCAGAATGGGGAATCTTGGTGTCTGTGTGACACTATGAACTTAGTTATTGTTTTTTTATGATTCCTGAGTTTTAATTATATTCATCTTGAGCTAAATTTGTAGTTAGAGAGGATTTCCAACTTGTCCTATTTCCAGGAGGGTTAGATGTGGCGATACTGACAACAAAGGTCATATTCCATGCAATTAATATTACTAAGCATTGGCCTGTGAGACACCAGTGTTTTGTAAACGGTGAAGTGGCATACAAATGCTTGTTATGAGCATGGCTACAATTGCTGTGTCTTGAGTGGCAGCACTATAAAGTAGACAACATAATTATGAAATCAGGTGTCTTTGGGTCTGAATCTTCCCTCAGCCACTTACTGGAGGTGGGTGTAAGTAATAAGGGAATTAACTCTAGGTAATGAAGCAGAGTACAAGCAAGAAGGAGAAGAAGGTAATTACAGAGAAAGGCACCAACCTCAGATTCAGGCAGGTGTCAGCAGCAGGAAGATCAAACGGGAAGTAATGAAGTGGGAATTTAGGAACAGGCAATGTTCAGAGACCTACCAGAGAGGTAAGCAGTCAAACTCCAGGATATCTGTTAAATACCAACTCTCAGCTGCCTTCTGAGATTTGGGGCAGGAGGTCAGGCTTTGGTATAACTGGAAAGAGCAAAGAAAGGTCCCAATTCTATTTGCTTACACAGAAATGTTTATTGTGTATCACCTACATGCCGAGTACTATTTTAAGTGTTGGAGATACAGAAGTGTTAATGATGGCAAAGAGCCCAGCTTCTATACCTGAGAGGAGAGACAAAACTAAACAAAAACAAAAAAAGGAACAACAAATTAATAACTAAGATAGGTCAGATTCCTGGGAAAGAGACTCTGGGATGGAGATTTGCCTGTAGGTAAGGGAATAGAGGAAGCAGGATTGAATAGAGGGAGAAGTTGCACTGAGACCAGTTGCAATAGAGGCCTTGGCCAATCCTACCAAATTCTCTAGAGTAGGAGTGGTCTTTCAGAGATGTCTCACATCTGACTTTTATACCTTATATCATTGAGTCATTGATGTGGGCAGGTGGGTGTAACCAAGGGATAGGGTATAACCTTAGATAAGGCAGCTCATTTACTGGAGGGCAGTTCCTGTGGAGGGACTCAACTGTGAGCCCTCAGCAGCTAACACATCCAGTGGCTGGGAAGATGAATGTCTCGGACTTGAAGGGATATCTGGTGGCCCAACAGGCCATCCATTAAAAGTTCACCGCTGGTGCCCCTCAGAACCCACTTGTTTTGTATAATAAGTTAACTAATATTGAAACAGCTGGTAGTCTTTTTTCTGCAGACTCTGGTCCAAGATATCTATAGCTTCTTTCCTGCAGAAAATTCATTGCATCCTATACTTAATAATGAACTCTCCTTATCATCCTGTGCTTTCAATTACTGGCTTGCTTGTGGGTTTTTCTTTTCAGGTTCTGGGCAATTCAAAGGGCTGTTTTTTATTGCAGTTTTTTTTTTTTTTTGAATCTTTTGTGTCTAGCAGAGAATGGCATGTGTCCAGCACACACTTGGCACTCAAAGTGTCTTTAGTCATTGAAAGAAATGACTATAGGAAATGAATGAGTCATTTTTGAAGATACCTTGGTTGTACACCTAAATATTCAACCAAAATTACTGAAAGCAGTAAGACAGGAGATATAGAATATATAACAAATCTGTAATAATCAATTGCACATTTACTTATATTCTAGTGATATAAAGCTAGGAAATTATTGAAAAAAAAACTTCCCATAAACTAGCCAAAACCCTTATCTCCTACATTGCCTATTACTTCTATGTTTGTACTTTATATATATTTTTAAAGCACAAATGACTTTAAAAAATAGAAACAAATTATGTAGCCTCAATGGGAAAAGCAAAAGAAGAATAAAAGGAGAACTCTTCCCTGTTCTAGGCAGATAATGCTAATTTGTAAAGATGGTAATATCCCCTAGTTCATACTTATATCTAGTGCAATATTAGAACTTTTGCAGAATATTTCATAGACCTTGAAAATTTTGAAATGTAAATCCTTATGTAAGAGTGAGCAAGAATACCAAAATCTTTTTTTTAAGGCAATAATAATGTCATTACTATATATGATTTTAAAACATTTTGAAAAATTACAGTTGTTAAAACTACATGATATGAGTTGAAAATTTGATAAATTCAGAAATAGACAAATTACTTTAGTAGATTTATATTTGTTAAACAGAGACTGAATACATCTAGTGTCTCAAGATTTAACATAAGGATTATAATAGAAATATTGGGCAGTTGAATACAAGTACAAAATAAATTAACTTGAATTCCTACCTTATATTACACACCAAGATAATTTTCGAAGGGATCAAAGCATTACATATTTCTTTTAGAACTTGAAAAATCTAGAGGAAGGTGGAATAGTATATTTACGCCAGTTTTGAATGAATGATTTATTTTTGCAAGTCAAAATATAATAGGAGAAATATTGAAAAGAAACTAAAAGCTAGAAAACTGGATATACGGCAATCATAACTGATAAAAACTGATGATATAGCAGCAACTAACGTTTACATAATGCTTAACAGCTTATGAAGTGTTCATGTACTTTAGATCTTCTAAAACCTTCCTACTCAAAGTGTGATCCTCAGACCAGCAGTGTTGATAACATCTGGAATTTATTAGAAATGCAGAATCCCAGGCCTGACCTCTGACCAGGTCTTTTAACTACAGTTTCCTTTTTTTATTCCCCTTAATTCCTCCCCGTCCCCACTTCCACTTCTGACCTATGGATGTTGCCATTTCCCCTTAAGAACTGGATCTCTGAAGGTGAGGTGTCTCTTCTCACATGGTTCATGGTATGCACCGAGGGCTTGGTGCCCCCAGGGCCTGGTATCCCTAGCCCATCTGGGGCCTGGCACTCCTGGGTTATGGTCTGTGGCTCCACCTGCGGCGTGAACCCAGGACCTTCTGCATGTAAAGCAGATGTGCTAACCACTACACTGCGCAGTCACCCTCCAGATTCCTTTTCATTCATTTATTTATCAGTTGACAATTTTGATTGATAACTATGCATGGACACTGGCCAAGGCTGGGGATACATAATGCCTGGAGCCTGATGTTCATGGGTCCTTTCCTCAGAAGCATTGCTGCAAAATAAAGGTGCTTCTGAAATATTAGTTAATTACATGTTCATTCAGTATTTTTCATGTGCCAAGTACTTTTCTTGGTTCTGGGAATGGTACCTTTGTCTATCTAAAGAACCATTTCTTCTTTGTATATGGAGTACCCTATGCCTAGAATACTTTCCTCTTCCTATCTGCCTTAAAAACGCTATTCATCCTTTTGAGCTCAGTTCACCTCCTCTGTGAAGGCTCTCTTGGCCTCCCCAGGGAGTGTGAAATACGTCATTCTTTGAAATCCTGTAGCACGTTACAGCTCATTCTGTATAGCATTTACCATATTGCCATGTTTATTTACCTCTCTTCTTCACCATTCCTGTCCCCTACCTACCACCAGCCATAAACTGTGAACACCAATGTCAGGAACTTTGCTCCTTTACTTCTTCATTTTTGTATTCTTCAGCCTCGGCACAGAGTCCATTAAAAACTTAATACTAAATACATGTTTGCTGAAATAGTGGGCAAATAAAATGTTATAAAAACATAAAATTCCAGAATCCAGTGGGTACAAAGTCAGAGCCTTAACCCTAGGTATCCTGTCTTAGCATTTTAGTAAATTTGCCAAATACACATTTACCAATTGTTTTTTTTCCCTATGTTTATTCGTGTGTGTGTGTGTGTGTGTGTGTGTGTGTGTGTGTGTGTGTGTAACACTTAGTATGGACAGGAAAACTATAAGAGACCTGTTGGCCTGGCTCCAGGTAAGACAAATAAGCAGGAAGACTCTCTACCAGATGGAGGGTGATCCCTTTGACAAGGGGAAGGGGAAGCTTTATAAAACAGGTGTTAGAGTTCTGGCTCTTGAAGGAGAGAGACTTAGGAGAGAATTAGAAATGAAAATAGCACTGATTTTTTAAACCATTCAGATTACATCTAAGAACATTTCCATAATTGTAAAATTCTATCTATACCTATCAGCTTGATAAATCAGGTCTACTTCTGAGCAAACATCACCATATTTCTATGACCTATGGGGCTACTGGTTCCAATGGTGCATAACCTATTAAAGGGACAGAAAATGCCCAGAATAACAGCAAAAATGTAAAAGTCTTTGTTGAAATGCTCATCACTTGCTTCTTTGGGGAGGAAGAGAAATAGCCCCTGGCTAGATGATGGGAAATGAAAACCCGTTAAAACGGAATAGGAAGCCAGTTATGCTTCTTCTGTCACTGAGTCCTGCTGCTCTGATTTGGCTCAAAAATTAACTCTCTAGAACCAGTGTGGATGTGAATATTTGAACTGAATGCTGTTTTTATGTTGTAGCTCAAGGATGTTTAAACTGGCTTTATTTAAACCTAAAAGATTATCTCAGCTTTTTTTTGTTTGTTTATGATCATTAAAAACAAACATGCTGCATTAGAATGGCTTTGTCAGGACAATGGAATTTCTTTTACTGAAATTCCTAAGCTTCTTGATTGGTCAGTGGATCAGCCTCTTTTATGTGAGCCTTGAATGGATGAGCATCCAGGGAAGGACTCGAATCTGTAAACAGAAGACTAGGTTCAGTATCAACTTCCTGATAGTATGACCTTTCGTATGTTGTAATTTCTCTGAGTCTCAGATTCCTCATCCCTATGACAGGAGAATCATAATGTTCAACCTCAGTCTTGCAACATGGTTTAAATGAAGGAACTATGTTGGTAAATGGTAATTCAAGATGTTCATCCCAAATCTCCTGCTTGAGACTATGAAATGTCACAAGGAGGACAAGGTCAAGTGAATGCTTGGTAGCGGTAATGTTTTTAATTATTAGCTGGAATTTGATTCTAAGTCCAATACACACATTTCTCCTGGTGAACTGAGTTGGCCCACACAGAACCATGAGGAATCCTTTCATTTTAGCTGAGGCAGATCATAGTTCTTTTCAAGGAGACAGCAAAGGGGTCATTTTGCCCCTCAACCCATAGATTGACCTTTTTGCTTATTTAGATTTTTGTATAAATTTAAGAAAAAAGACACCAAGAAAAGAAGGGGAAGTGAAGATCTTTCCTAAGGTTTGGCATAAAGCTGTTATAGTAATAAATTAATATCGTGAGCACCCACTCTGTGTGAGGCTTTGTATGAAGCATAATCTCATTTAATCTTAACAGCAATTCAGTAAGGTAGTTATTATCATGTCCACTTTATAACTGAGGAATGAAATTTGGAGAGGCAAATAACAAGACTTACTAGCTGTCTTTTCAAAGTCTTTCATCTAGCAGGTGACAGAGCCCAGATTTGAACTCAGTCACTGAAGTCTAGAGCCCATGTGTGTAACCAGTCTATCTACTACCTGAGGCTGTACAGAAAAGGTCCCCTGTGTCATCAATTTTGTGTTTCCATATATTAGCCCTGGGAAAAACACCTCCAACCTTTTTAGAATCAAAGGATGATATAAAAATGCATAGCATCATCCCTCAGAACTCTTAAAGCCTGTAAAGCTATATTATTAAAATGACAGGGAACCTTTATTATGCAGTAGATGAAAACATCACCATGAGAGCATTGGAGCAGAGAGAAGCCTAATCCCTCTTGTTGCCACTGTGATGACAGGTATTATATTCCAGGTGCATGAGAGATAACACGGTTGCCTCACCATGTAATTATCATTGTTTCCTTGGTGTTATCATAAGCAGTAATTACCATTAACTAACATTTGGCATTTGGTAGCAATGTGGTAAATAGTCTGTCACTTTGGCTTTATAATTTTAGGGTAGATGTTAATGGTGTTATGTCATGAATCCTGTACTACCAATTGTTCCTTCTCGTGTGAGGCTTCCAAGGGGGCTTTATACACAGGGGACACTAGCAGATTGGGAAGCAAAGTACCGCTTTGTCATTAGCTGTACAAGTACTTGATTCCCTGATATAAAACTCTAGTAAAGGTTAGGTCGGGACTTTTGGCTTAGGTCTGAACTCTGAGCGAGGCTTTTACCACCCTTCTTGCTGGCTGCATGAGCATGCGAATAGTGCAGATTTTGGCTAAACTTTCCCAACCTACTGAATGTGTGGAGGAGGTGAGAGAACCAGAAGTCTCTGAGAGGTCACATCTGGTCTGTGTTGTTTTATCACATAGATGTAGAAAGCTGCCCACTGCCAGTTTGCTATTTTATTAACATGCAGGAGCCCTTGATTGTTTCTGAGACTTTGAAGAACTACATTAGCTAATTTGCCCATGGAAAGGAAAGTACAGGGATATGGCTGGGGAGGGGAAGATGCCTCCACAGTTGGTAGAGGAATACTGCTGATATACTGATTTAACTGTTCATCACTTCTTCTGAGAAAGTACAGCAGTGTGGGCATCCCTCTGTTTCTTAATAGCTCCTTAGCTTTTGTTGAGTTACTTTATGTTTCTAAATTTCTGAATACCGGCTACAGTTGCTCCTGCCCTAGATGAGAACACTACTAGATGCAGCATTGTATATTCTTTACACTACTCAAAACTTCCATTTTCTGGTAAACTACTACTTAGGTATTTTCAATTCCCTTTTAATTTTGTTCACACCGTAAGTAGTTGTCTTCTTTGAGAGCCCTTTTTTTTCCCCCACAAAGAAACAAAGTTGGCATCACTTCACACAACTTACTTATCAGCCACGGTGAGTGATGATGGCCATTCTCTCCTTGAGGTAGGGACATTCATGAGTGAAGCAAGATTGTCTCACCTACACGACTCTCAGAACCTGTGATTAAATTCATGCCTCAGCAACATTAAACATAATTATAATATTGGGCTTTCTTGTGCAAAGTTGAAATTGTGAATTTTCAATCTATAAATCATGTTAAATCATGCCGTATCATTCTAAATTACATGGATAGTGGTTTAAGAGCTTGTGTTTTAGAATTAATCAGACCTGGGTTTGAATCCCTGGCACTGCCATTTAGCAACTGTGTGACCTTGGTTAAGTTTTTAAAACTCTTCTAACCTTAGATTTCTCTTTTGTGAAATGGAAATAGTAATAGGATCTACTACTTAGTGTTATTATAAGAATTAATTAAATAATGTATTAGGTATTATTTATAAAAATGTTAAACACTTAAAGCTCTCTGGCACCTAGTTAGCATTTAATAAAGGTTTTCTGTTATTATGATCTCTTACACTCATTTAATTTTCTGGGTGTCAGCAGTAGAATGTGAGCAGTCCATGCCTGGTGCAGGCAATAAAGTCATGTGTTGTAAGAATATACAAACAATAATAAAAGTGACTAAAATTTGTCTGCCTCTTATTAATACCATGAGCCAGGAATTCAATGAGTGATAACATACTCCCCTACTTAAGGGCAGCCCACTTCTGTCCATATTTCTTCTTTAACACCTACTGGGAATGGATGCCTTCATAGTTTGGTTAATCTCTAGATTCTCATCATGCTTTAGATATAAGGCAATCTTTCTCTTTGTCATTGATCTGGAGAGATGGCTACCTTACAGAGATGCAACTCTGCCATCTTGTATTTCTTCTTTTGTTTTCCCAACAGTGCTTGGCATAGGCATTTATAAAACTTACATCAAAAGCAGCAGCTACTTCTTCAGTTTCTCAATGACCAAAATTTTTTTCTTTTGGTTTTTAGTTCTATAACTAAAAGTTATAGAACTAAAAACTCTTCTCTTTTATTAGAAGAGATGTTAGCTCTATCATATAAAGTATATTTCAAAACTGTTCCCTACTTACCATTTTTACTGATACTAAACACATTCTTCTGGAATATTGTATTAACCTCCTAACTGGTCTCCCTCCTTACAGTATTTCCACCCTATGGTCCATTTTACAAGTAGAAGCTAGAAGTTAAATTTAAAATGTAAGTTGATTTACATCACTCTTTTTCTCAACACCCCTCCAGTGGATCTCTATTTCATTTAGATTAAAGTGTAAATTCTTTCCTATGGCTTACAAGGCCCTGTATGATTTGGCTCTTGGCAGATCATTTCTGACCTCTACCTCTTAGCTCTCTCTCCTTGCTCATTTTATTTCAAGCACCCAAACTTTCTTGAGCATGTCATGCTTGCTTCTTGCTTGTTTTCCCTTGGAATGCTCCATACCTAGATCTTCACATGGCTCACTTCCTTACTTTACTGATGTCTCTTATCACATTTATCTTGCTCAGAAAGGACTTTGTTGACCCTTCTATCTTGAGTGGCAACCTATCTATAGAAAATGCCATTGAACCTCACCCATAGCTTCTCAGCCTGCTTCAGAAGTCTTCTGCAGCTTTGAGGGACAATTTCCTATACAAGCAGACCTCACAAAATTGTGTCTCTCTGCAGGAAGATTTTCTCATTTCACAAGAGTTTGCTTGGCTTGTAGGTAGGATGGGCTGGAAAGACTAGAGTTACTCCCAAGGAGGAACCTTCAACCAGTTAGAGGCAGGATTTAGTGGATATACAACCCAGCTTTCTCTACTCTTGGTGGAAAAATTCCAAGGTACGTGCTATACTGTCTCTATGAAGCTCTACAGTGGGATTTATTCCCAGTAGCCCACATAGCAACCTACTCATTCAGGCATTTTTTTTTTAGAGGGGCAGTTTGGATCTCCCCCACCCCAGCTTTATTGAAATGTAATTGACCAATAATAATTGTAAATATTTAAGGTATATAATGTATGATTTGAAATACATATATGCTGTGAAATGATTACCACAATCAAGCTATTTAACACATCCAGCGCCTCACATAGTTACGTGTGTGTGTGTGTGTGTGTGTGTGTGTGTGTGGTAGGACCACTTAAAATCTACTCTCAGCAAATTTCAGGTATACAATGAAGCATTATTCAAGGCATTTCTTATTGCCTTTTCTCACTTCCACACCCCCTCATCTTGTTTTCTGGGACCATGTACTAAGTAAATTATTTGTAACAAAATTCTTATCTCAGGGTCTATTTTTGGTGGGAGCCCAGTAAGATACCCTCACTCAACATTTTCTATTCCTTGTTTTTTTTCCCTACTTACTATGCACTATGAGCTTCATGAAGACAATGTCTTAGGACTCACTGCTATATTTTCTGTCTTGCACAGTACCTGGCTCATAGGAAGTTCTCATTAATCACTATTAGATGAATGATTAAAGAATAGGAACAATTATCCACTTTTTTTTGAGTGATTTGCTTCAAATTTAGAAAAAAGTAATAGAAACTGGCAGCATAGTCTGATTCCACTGTTTTAAATTCAGTGAATGTCTTTAGTTTGTTAGTTTATCACTACCATTATTATAATTCAGTGCTACTTGTGGGTACACTACAGATGTATACTAAATATTATATTAGGTTTTTATAAATTTTGTCTCCTTTAATAATTGTAACTTCTCTGTAAGGTAGGTTTTATTATTCATAGTCTAAAAATGTGGAAATTAAGGGTTATTCAAGGTCATAAAGTTTATATATGGAGGATTTGGGGCTTAAATCCCCATGTGTCTGACTTGAAGGCCTACAACTTTTCTCTATATATCCTACCTCCTAGGCAAGTAATACACTTATAAATTGTAACTTTTTTTTTAGTTTTGTGTTAAGCCAATTCTAGAGTTTAAATTGCCCCAAAAGAAGAGAGATGGTATATGTCAGTTCCCAGAAGCTTTCTCTAAGGACAAGAAAATAACTTATAAGAAAGACCAATTCTATGAGCTAGTGTTTCAAATATCCAGGTAAAACAGATGAATTTTTATGTCTGGATTTATGCTTTGATAAGAAGGTGAAAAGAAAGAGAAATAACTGCTAAGGTGGGAATGTTGCAACATATTCTGATATATTAATAGTTCTGGTTACAGTCATATATAATGACAGTGTCAAATGTGTCTAGTTAATAAATTTATAATGGCAGAATAATTGGGAAAATTTTACATTACTTGTGGAATCAAGGCAGAGTGCCCAGATTTTATTTTTAAAGTTAAGCAAATTAATTTAAACCTCAGAAATGATAGGGAATGACTCCCATTTTCTCTTTCTAATTAAAATGAGGTATTTACTTAAATCTGAACTTATGGAATAAAAGTGATACATTTGTACGAATACTCTTTCTTTACATAATGAACAATCCTTAAAGAGAATGCTAGACACATTTAAATGAAATATCTGGTTTCCTTACTAACCATCTAATTTTAAGTTAATAGAAGACGAAGTTATCTCAGGAATCCTAAGCAAACCAATATTTCCAATAAAGAAATAAAAGAAATTCAAGGCCATTCTTGTCCTTGTCTAGGAGATCAGTATAGAACGGTTGAAAGGGACTTTGGACCACAAGTGAGAGACCCATGGTTGGCTCAGACTTTACACCAATAAGTATGAATCTTAAACAGATCTCCTAACATTTCTTGGTTTTGATTTCTTGCCCTAAGATTGAGGTAGATGCTTTTTATGGGCTCTTCTACTTTTAATATTCTACACCTTTATGATTGTGCTATAGAAATGCATTACTTTGACTGTTGAATTTAGTGATAGCACAAAGGGGAAGTTAGCACTCTGAAAATGCCATTAACTAATGTGAGAGGCAGCTATGATCTAATAAAACAATGCATGAAATCAGAACTTGGAGATATAATTTTTATTTAGACTCTGCCACTCCAACTCCTTGTGTGAAAAGAACATGGGCCTTGGAGTTAGAAAGACCAGATTCAAATCCCAGCTGTGACACTTCCTAGCTTTTTGACCTTGATTAGTTCCTTTCCAATGCTTAGCTCCTCATCTCCAAAATGAAGATGATAATGTATGTCCTATTTCATGCTGAGGGAGTGTTTTGTAAATATTGTAAGATAAATTTTGAAAGCATTTTGTAAAAGTGAAAATTACTATATTGATGTAAGGTATCAGTATTGATTAAAAGGAGCAAAACAGGAGGAATAATTTAGCCTTTCAGGATGTTTTTGAGAGATAGTTGGAGTCCCTAAACCAATATGAATTTTAACAGGGTTGTCATTTCTCTCATATTGGAGAAGGACTGCTCAGAAATGTAAGTTTTTCCTAATCATAAATAGATTAACTTGCTTTTCTATGGAGTTCAAATGGAAAATAAAAATCTCTGAGGTGTTTACAAAATATGCAGTTAGAAAACTATGTAGTCATATTTAAAAACTTTATTGAGCAACTATAATGTGTTATGCACTGTTCCAGACTCTTTGCAGGTGTTGTCTCATTTTATTTCCACAGTGCCCTGTGAAGTCAGTATTATTATCTTCATTTTATGGGTGAAGGAGTAAGGCTTTCGGAAGTTGAATGATTTGATCAGGGTCATATGACTGGTAAAGGGCAGAGCCCTGATTTTAACTCATGTTTTTCAGAGATCAATGTTTATATTCCACCTTCTGCCCTATGTGCCTCCATGTCAAGAGAAAAATTATCTTCCTAGTAACATCAAGGTCCAACCATGTGATAGGCATTGAATTAGGTGGTACATGATTCCTTTGAATCATCACAAAAACTCTTTTGATGTAAATTTTATTGGAATTTTAAAGAAGAGTTTTTTTTAAGCCTTTGCTTTCTAGAATGATGGTGACAGACACATTAGTAAATAAGTTTAAAAATCCAATGAACAAAGCAAATTGAAAACAAGCAACAAAATGAGTTTAAGGTAACAGAGGGAAAATTAATTACCTACCATGATATGCACACATATTTTAATATATACGTATGGGTTATGTTATATATGCTAGCATTTATATGCTAATTTGGGGAATCAGTGATACAATTGTTAGCTAGAGAGAACTAAAGATTTAGAATTAATAGATAGAGAGATAAGAATTAATTGGGAATGGTTAAAAGACAGCTGAATGGTCAATGATTTGTGGAATATCAGGTTCCACAAAAACCATTTCAAGTCATTGGCCATCTGTAGGATTGAAATAAAGTACAGAGAAAACAGTTCTGTGAAAATGTATGTTTCATGTCACCAGATTCAGGAATCTGCAGTGTTCAGCATCATGCTAAGAATTTTTTCACGTATTATCTCTTCTAATCCTGAAATATACATTTTACAATTTCCATTTTGCCAATATGGAAACTGAGCCTCTGAATCATCATAGCTGCTGCCACCCACTCTCCATGACCATGAAAGTAACCTTCAATAAATGCCATTTCTTTTTTCCAAGGAAGAGAGATAAACTGCATTCTCTTGAGCTGCAGGTCCTTAAGGACTTTTACACCTCATCATAATTTTCATCTGTCTTAATTTCTGTTGTCATTCTGGAAACTTCACGCCCAAGATGGTGAGTGTTTGCCAAGGTATTAGCAATTGTATTTTACAACCAGCCACTTTTTATGTGCTGTCACTTGTTATTCCATCCTCCTTGCTTCTTACCTTGAAGCTCAAGCAAGATAGCATCACATGAACAAATACAGAAGAACCGTGACTTATGATGGTTCAATTTACATTTTTTTGACTTTATGATGGTGTTTAAGCAATACCATTCAATAGGAACTATACTTCGAATTTTGAATTTTGTATTCTCAGCTACTGATATGTAGGATGATGATTAAAGCTGGGTAGCGGCAGTGAGTTGCAACGCCCAGTCAGCCACATGGTCATGAGGGTAAACAGCTGAACACAACCATCGTTCATCCAGGAGGACCTGTGCAGCTGAGAAACATCTCTCGACTTTTAACCATCACACATAGTGGTTAAACCAGTCTGTTTTGCATCTCAACACCTCCTACCAGTCTTGTTGTAGCTTCTTCTATATATCCAATAGGACTTCTGTTCGGATAGACTTCAGGTGATTCTCAATGATGGCATGTTCTGTAGCTTAGTTGTAATTTTGATGTGGTTGTGGGAGGAGGTGAACACAGTATTTACATACTTTACCATCTTGAATGGAAGCCCATTTGTGTGATTTTTATCAATCGACCAAATATGATTGATTCTTACTTTGTATACCCAGGCTGGATCTTTCTTCTGAAGTCCTGTCTCATTTATCTGGTTGATAACTTACTTCCCTTCTTCATATGGATGTTATGTAGACTCTCAAACCAATTATCAAAGACAGAACTTGTTTTTTTCCCATTATATAGTTTTCTTTTATTCTCTATCTTAGTTATTGACTTCTCAAGCCACAAAAGCAGGAAACTTTCTCTTTTACCCTTTGCATGTAGGAAGGCCTAAAAATCTTCATTCTTGATGTTTATAAATATCATCCATTCAACCTTTACTGCTACTGCCATAGTTTGGACTCTTAATATGACATCATATTAAGTCTTACCATGCTTGCTTCTCTTGTCACCCAAACTTCAGTTCCATGCACTATTTAAAGTTCTCAGGACAAAAGAGACTAACAATGCTCTTTGACTCAAACATATCCATCTGCAGTTCTTTATCTACCTAGTAATAACTGTTCCTTTCTAAGATGCAGCTTAAGTGTTAATTATTTTCTGAAGTCTATTTGTATTTTCACATAAAACTGCCTGTTCTGTTCACTGTGTACTTCTTTCTTGAGGCAAATGAAACATAATTTATTACAGACATTTGTTTATAGTTCAGTTTTCCCCTTTGGATCAGAAATTCTTAAGGGTGTAGCCATGTCTTAGTCACCTCTGTATCCCACTGCCTAGGACAATTGGCAGCTCAATAAATGCTTGATAAACTTTTCAAACAAATGTAATAGAAGCTTTTAAAAAATATTATACTTTTCAATTCATTTAGTACAACGTGGATCACTAAAACTGCATTTAACACATTTACATTTTCCTCCAAATCTCTGTAGTTTTTAATAAAGTCTCACCTTCTGAATAAATAAAACTTCATTTAAAAATATTACATCCTTATGATCTATGAGCAGATTTCTTCAATCCCGGGTGTGCACTTAGTAAATGCATGGTTTTACATATATTGGTTAATTTCTTCTAGTACTAAGTGGAAGTTGGAAAGAAATTTATATATAATGTGTTATAATCTTTTTTCACATGAGTATAGCTTGTATAACTACTCCTCAAGGAGGAAGTTTTATGTAAATTTATGACACTAGGTTTGAGAAGAAACAGTTCTCTCCTTATTATTTCTATACTCTTTGGTCTGGCCAGATGGCAGTTACTTCACTATAGGAAAGTGCAGTGGAAAACAGTTAGAAGACAGGAGTTTGAATTCTTAGGCTGCTCTTTACTGGTTTTGTGACCTTGCACATGCAACTTAAATGTCCTCAGTTTCAGTTTTTTATTTGATTATTTCATAGGGAATCAGGCCAGGCAAAGGACATCATGTATGTGAAAATGCTTTGTGTCTCACAAACTACAAGCTCAGTAAAAAAGCAGCATGAATGGAAAGCATGTGGGGTTGGGAGCTAACAGACCAGTTTCAAATTATGGTTTTACCACTTTTGTGTGACTATGGGCACATTACTTCTTAGAATGTAACATAGGGATAATAACACCTATCTTTTATAATTGTGGAGAAGATTAAAGACAGTAATGAATTTATGGCATCTGACATATAGTCATTGTTTAATAACTAGTGGCTAGGTGAGAGCAGTATTCATTTTTTTTTTTTTTTTTTTTTGCATTCACTGTTTGAAATCTTCCATCCATGTCTTATATCTTTAGTCTGATCACCAACCAATCAAGATGAGTCTCTAATATGGGTTAAGCCCAAGCTAGAATCCCCTGCAGCATTGGTTTCATTAGAAATTAAATGCCCCTGGAGCAGTCCATATTTTTTAAAAACAAATACATGCAAAATGTTTACTGTGCCTGAAACTCTCACATGATAATAATATCTATTATAATTTTTATCTCTAGGAGCCAGCAACATAATAGGAACTTTGTATACCTTATCTTGTTTAAATTTTGTGTCAGTATATAAGGTGCATGCAATTATACTTTCTAAAAGGATAAGCTTTATTTACAGACTAATAAGAGGCAGGATCAGGAGTGACCTGAGGGTTTCTGATAATAAACCCAGTGATTTTTCAGTTACACAACAGAGACAAGTGGGCCAAGCTCACTCCAGCTTTGGCTCCTCCTTCAAAATCAACAGCATTGCTAAGTTCGTAAATTTAGTTTGACACATACCAGCTCAAATGTGCTTCTATATCACTGATCTTAGCAGGGGTCTTTACCTTTGATTAAGGCCCAGTCCTGACTCAGGCCTGAACTTGGACCTGGGTCAGAATATGAACATCTGAGACTTTATGCATTTGGTTTATTTTCCACCTTTCTATTTTGGGAGTGCCATCTCACACAATCACTGTTGATTTCATCAACATTTATGACATGTTAGCTATGTGCCTTGGAATTGTAATAGATGCTGAGGATAATAGGATAAAATTTCAGTCTTTGTCCTCAAGGAGCTCTGAGTTAAATCGAGATAATTACAATTTATTGTGTTTTTGTGAAGTCAGCAGGCATCATGATGGTGCCCTGAAAACAGAGGGAAGGGTCATGGAGGATTTCCAACCAAGGATGAGTGTTTTTTTTTTTTTTTGAATACATGAAGAATGACATAATACTGAATAATCTTGAGAGGGAGAAAACAGAGAAAGGGAGAGAGAATGCATGCACGAAGGCATGGAGGTATTCAACATTAGATCCTACTCAGAATTGTGAGCAGTTCAGGGTGGAGTTGTAAAACAGAGAGACAAAGGAGGAAAATAGGGGGACTGATAAAGAGACAGATCACAGTGGACATTATCAGCCATATTAAAGTAACTGGAATTAATGATGTGGGCTAGAAGGTATCACTAACATGTTTTAAGCATCAAAATGAATGGGTCAGAGTAACAGTTTTGATATATCTGTCTGACAGAGAGTTGGAGGATGAATTGGAGGAACAGGCCTAGAGGAGGGATATCAGGTAGAAATAATCAAGGCTGGAGATGCCAAAGGCCTGATCTTAGGTGGCAGTATGTGGTTGGAGAGAGATGGAGGATGTAATCTGGGAGGGTGTAACTTAGTGATTTGGTGGGATGTGGAGTGAGGGACAAGGAGGTGTTCAGTAGCTGGTTTTCTGTCCTCTAATTGAGAGGATGATAGCCTCAGTTCCTGAGACAGAAAGCACTCAGTAGGAACAGGTTTTGTGGGAAGATGGGGACCACACGGACCTTATCAGAAACCCCATGCCTGGCCTTTTTACCATTAGCCTCTCCATACTTCCGCTGCCAAGTTTCTAGTGATTGTCCTTATCAGTTACTGCCTAGTCTTTTGCAGCAAGCTCCTGGCTGGTCTCTAAACCCTTGATTTCCCTGAAGACAGCCCTGACATGCCATTCTTCTGCTGAAGACATTTTAATATCTGCAAGGTGCTTGAGAGGAATTCAAGGCCTCTCCAGGCTTGCTTTCCATTACTGACTTCTCCGGGCTTGCTCTCCACTACTCCCTCCAAGCAGCAGCCTAATTTCTTTGGAGGACAAGACATAAATAGGAGGCAATTTGAGTAGTTGGGTGTGTGTGTGTGTGTGTGTGTGTGTGTGTGTGTGTGTGTGTGAGAGAGAGAATGAGAGAGAGAGAGAGAGAGAGAGAGAGAGAGAGAGAGAGAGAGAGAGAATGGGTGTGTGGTATTTTTATAAAAAGAAGTTAGAAAATAAAAAGAACTATACCTATTAGAGAAGCTAAAAAAGGTGTTATGCATAAGGTAGAATCTATTTTGGACTTGGAGGAGGAAATGAGGAAAAGATAGGTGACAAGGAAAAAAGAAGGTATAGCAGGCAGGGTGAACAGCATAAGTAGACACACAAAGACTGGGACTGTGGAAGGGAGGTGACAGAAGACAGTTGCAGGGAAGAAACTGGACTGACAAGGGTAAAGGATGAGCCAGAGTAAGATTTTGGAGTTACAAAGGGGACAGTCTTTAGTTTGTGATCCTGTAGCATAATTTTAAATGCAAATATTTACCAGAATTCTGTGTATATAACATTGTGTCTGGACAATCAGCATGAAATAGTATCAAAACACTTTAACTGTCTTCAGGATAAAGCCTTACACATGTGCAGTGCTTTGTTTTATTGATTACTATACCTTTTCACTGAGGCCCAAAGAGGAGCAGTACCTTACTAAGGCCAGACTCAACCATAGGTCTTTTGATCCCAACTTCAAGTGTTTTCCCACTACAATTTGGCTGCTTCTTTAAACATGTTTTAATGTCTAAACAATCATATGCTCTTGTTGGGTAAATCAGATGATGAGGCTGGCCTAGATGGATTGTGATTAATTTCTTGAGAATTTTGTTAAGCATCTCTTTATTGATTTCCCCTAGCTGAGAAGAAGCCAATAAAGACAAAACAAACAAACAAAAATGCCTGAAACTGTAGCTGTAAGGGTTCATAAATAAGTGCACACAACTGAACACAACCAGAGAGGCAACATGAGACTTCACTACAGCTTTTCTCACAAATTGGAATTGAATGAAATGACTTACGGGAACCTTGATGCCAGTGTTTGGAAACTGCTTCAAATCTTGTTAGTGTAGCATTTGTTCTAGAAGAACTCTATTCCTGAATCCTCTTGTCTCTCAGTCCTCTCTGAAGTAAAAGATTCTGTTTCATGATGATTTTGTTGAGAACATATATTTTCAGCCCTTTAACAAAAAGTCAATGAAACAGAGTGCCAGGAGACAATAGCTTATGCCAAATCACTGGGATTTGACTTGTATAATAATGTGGGATATACTGAGCTTGATATTTTGGGTAATTTTAAAAGGGAATTGTCTTCTGAAAATGTGTTCTTTTCAAATAATGGGAATTTACATGGAAAAACCTAACAGTTTGGCAGATGCCAAGAGTTATGTAGCAGCCATAGAAACAATTGTGCCTGAGGGTTTCTTTCTGGACACACAGAGAACCACATCAGATCTCTGGTACTTATAAAGATGTCCAGGTGTTTATACGGAGGTTGCCAAGACCTGAGGAGAGAAAAAAAATCAGAATTATGGATATGAGTGACAACATTCTCTCTGCATTTATTATGTAACTACTGTGGTGATCACCATGGTAACTACTACAGAGACTCCTGTCAGATTAGGCAGAACCCACTGTACACTGCCTCCTAGACACCTATTTTATTTTCTTTATTGTTACATGTTCTATCTTTTTTTTTTTTTTTTTTTGAGATTGTAAACTATAGAAGTGCAGCACATGGCTTCCTTGTTTTCTTTATATCCCTAGTGCCTCGCTTGGTTTCTGATCAGTAGCAGGCATTCAGTAAATACTTATCGAATGAATGAAATATGTACTTGATATTTAAGGATCAAAACAGCAGTAGATCTATACTCAAGGAGGCAAAACTAGAATATATATATAAACAAGCTTTTAAAAATATTTTTATTGAGATATAATTCATATACCATAAATTTCACCCATACGATTCAACAATTTTTAGTGTATTCACAAGATCATAGAACCATTACCACAATCTAAGTTTAGAACATTTTCATCACCCCCCCAAAAACTCCATACCCATTAGCAGTCACTCCTTATACCACTTTACCCCCAATTACACCCATCCTTTCACCACAGGAAACCATTAAGATAAGTTAGGTTTGGAAGGTACTATGCAACAGAGTTACATCCTTCTGGAGCTATGAATTAACTTAAAGGACTCCTTCAGAATCCTACATGAGAGACAAGAAGGGCCTGAGTCAGGTGTTTTATCTAGGGCAGAGTCTGCTGAGATGCTGCTATTGGTCAGAGGGTAAGGAAGAAGCATCCTAGAAGCAGAAGTACGAAAGTTCAGAAGGGAGGCCATCATTTGGCTGAGGGTGAGGGTGAGTTGCTTGCTGCTGAGAAGAATCTGAATCTACCTTAGACTTGTGGGCTTATTCAGAGGCAGAGTACTGAGTCTGAGAGCTCATACAGAATCAATAAAAGTGAAAGTTGAGAATAGGAGAGACTGAATGAGCTCTAATTTAAGGATTAAGATCTTTTGCTCTGCTCTTTGGAGTTCCTCTTTAAGTAGCTTTTACCCTTAGGAGTTTTTCCAAGGAAGGCAGTCAGAGGACTTGTGGAAGAATCTTGACACTTTAATGGAAGTTGATAGGGCATCTTGACTGTTTTGGAGACATTTGAATTGATGGAAAACCCAAGGACATAAATAAAGAGGAATGTTAATTTCATTTGTTTAGCAAATGTTTGTCACCTACTATGAGCCAGGTATTATTCCACTCATTGGAGACATAGCACTGAATAAAAATAATCTTCTTTCAAGAAACCTGCATTCTAGAGGAAAATACAGACAAAAAATATAAGATAATGAAAACATACATAGTACCTAGATGACATTTAAGGTTAAAGGAGGAAATTAATGCAGGACAAGGGGAAAAAAGTGTTATAGGCAGCAGGACAGGGAGGAAATAATTTTATATGATGACCAGGAGAGGCCTCATTGAGGTGACAATTGAGTGAAGCTCTGAGTAGGTGAGAAAGTGAGCTCTCTGGTTATGGGGGGAAGAAAATACCAGGGTGAAGTGAAAAGGTCCTGAGCAGGGTGGTGTCTAATGTTTTCAAAAACTAGCAAGAAGGCTGGCATGACAGGAATGGAGAGCTTTAGGAGATAATATCAAGGAGGTAAAAGGCAAGGGCTGGCATAGGATCTTCTAGAATCTTGTAGATAATTTAAGAATTTTTTATTTTGCTCTGAATGAGATGAGAAGCCAGTCTTCATTTTTTTTAAATCTGCTTTATTGAGGAATATTTTACATGTAATACAATTTAATCATTTAAAATATTTATTTTGTAAGTGTAATTCCTCTACTACCTGAGTTTCTTGACTTCCAAGCCCCTTTGGATAAGAAGATATGAGTTCCTAGTTTTACTTTTTCCAGACAATGACTTTTTCTTTTTGCTCTGTTTCTGTATGTTTCAACTCTAGTGATTGAAAGGTGACAAAGAAGGATTGGTCAAATGCTCGGTCTTTCAAGCTGCCAAAAAAAAAAAAAAAAAAAAAAAAGGAAGAAAGAAAAGAAGAAAATCAGATAACTGGGCTAATATAGTCATTTATAATCTTTAAAATAGGACTGAGGTTTGGTTTACTTCCTTACAGATCCCTTTTCCTTCTCCATTTTTGGGTGGCTTAGTATCACCTTCCTATTCATTCTATCATTTTTCTGTTTCCAAGGATAGAGCTAGTATCCTCCATTCTTGGTAATGTATAATCTACCCTAACCCTACACACCTCTGTTTGCCATCAAATTAGGCAATCTGCTATTTGATTTATCTTTAACTTCAATTTTTTGGCTAAAATCCATTTACTTCTTAGACTTCTTCATTTTCATCATCACTCCTGTTAGTTGACTCTCTCTTAAAGGCCAATTAATGTGAAGAAGCAGTTTTTATTACTGCAAAACTTAACATGTATATCAAGATGTGTGAAAACACTAAGACTCATGAAAAGAAATGGACAAAAGGAAGATAACTCAATTGATGAGAGATGTTTAAACAACCACTATATATACTGCTAGTGGAGAGAAAATTTGATGCATCTTTTCTGAAAGTCAATTGGTCTATATATTTATTTTTATCTCTATATTATCTATCACTATTTTAGCTATATTTATAAATTCATCTATATCTATACATACGTCTATATCTAGGTCGATATCTAGTCTTGTAATTACATTTATTTTGACCTGTACCCTCCTTTCAAGCTGCGGTCTCCAACTTTTTTGGCACCAGAGACTGGCACTTCTATGAGAATCTAATGCCTGATGATCTGAAGTAGAGCTGAGGTGACGATGCTAGTGCTGGGGAGCAGCTGCAAATATAGATGAAGCTTTGCTCTGCTGGCCCGCTGCTCACCTGCTGTGTGGCTCGTTTCCTAACAGGCCACAGACTGGTACTGGTCCGTGGTCCTGGGGTTTGGGGACTCCTGCTTTAGAGGGTCTCTCTATTTCTCCTTTATTATTCTGTGTGGTAATCACCACTTAATCAGGAACCATATAATCAGCACGTGTTATGTCAGGGCCTTCCATTTCACTCCAGCAAGTACCTCATCTAAAGGCAATTAATTAATCTTGCCCCATAACATTCTAATTGTGTGATCTTAGGCAAGTCAATTTACTTCTCTGAGCCTTAGTATTACATCTGTAGAATAAGATTGTTTTGAGGTAAATAAAATGATAGGTATAAATCACTTAACATAATTCATAGCTCATTTTAATCAGTAATATATTTGTAATTATTATTAATGTTACTATTGTTTTGGAGGGCTTGGAATAATAAAAATTGGAAAACAGTATAAATGTGTAACAAAGGGGCATTAGTTATATAAACTATGGCCTTCTAATATGAGAATACTTTTGGATGACAAAATATAGTTTATTATTTCAGTTCCTAGTAATAGTAGAGTGGGAAATTTGGACTAATCTTACAATTGAGGACATCTAGAAGATCTAAATAAAATACAAAAATAAATCTGCTTGCTGAGATTGGAGAGCTAATAACAGTCAAAATTAATAACCAGGAACTGCAAAAAAGTAAAGTCCAGAAATTTGAGACCACTTTTACCTAGCGGAGTTTGCTTCTTTCAGGAAGCTCTTAAGACCTAGAGAAACCAAACACACACACACACACACACACACACACATTTTTTTTAAACAAAGACTTTTTAAAAAGGATATTAGGTTCGAAACAAGATTGAGAGGAAGGTACGGAGATTTCCCATATAGCTCCTGTCCCCCAATACATGCATAGTCTCCCCCATTACAAACATAATTCACAGAATGGTGCATTTTCTCACCAAGGATGTACCTACATTGGCACACTGTATTCACCCAAAATCTATCAGTTATCTTAGGGTTCACTCTTAGTATTGTACATTCTATAGGTTTGGAAGAATGTATAATGACCTATATCCATAATTATAATATCATAGAGAAGATTTTCATTGCCTCTGTGCTCTTCTTATATATTTTCCCTCACCTAACCCCCAAACCAGCAGCAACCATTGATCTTTGTGTTGTCTCCATAATTTTCCATTTTTCAGGATGCCATATAGCAGAAATCATAGAGTATGTAGCTTTTGCAAAGTGCCTTGGTGTATTAGTGGTTAGGAACCTTTTTGGGTGGATTGGAGTTTCAACACCAATATTAAATAATCTAAATGGTTAATGTTTCATAGTTTATGAAATACTGACATTGTACAAGGTTCAGCTCAAATAACCCTGACAGTAACTCTGTGTAGTAGGTATAATTCATTACATTTTTTAGATAAGGAAAAAGAGTGATGTTGCTGAATTTCTCTGAATTTCTCCCAGCAGAAGCAGAACTTGAATCCAGGTTTCTGACTTTATGTTTGCTTTTTTGTCTAGTATACCAACCTGCAGGAACCAAAGAATTCTGAGAAAAGTTGAGGCCCATTTCCAAAGTCAGTATGGTATTTGTCATTGTCATGCACCAAAAGAAAGATAGGCTAGATCAATCTTTGGCCATGCTTTTTGGTCTCTGAGTTGTGACATAGTCACATCTAAGTCAGTAGGACTGGAGCATGGGCTAGACCTGAACAAGGGTAAATTTAGGGAGTCTGGATATGTTTTTCTCATTACGGTTTTGGTGTCAATACTGTTCCAATTATGTTGAAGTCAAAGAAAGATTGTGATGTGGACAAAAGACATTGATATTTACAAAAAATTAAGTACTTTGAGTGGGTAAGGTTGCTCACAAATGGATGTGGTTTCCAATGGCATTAGAATTAAATTGTATTTGCCATACACTTAATGAGCAGCTACAATTTTTTTTAGGTTACTTGCTTAGTTATTTATCACCACGTTCTGAAAACATTTAATTATCAGTTACTTTATGTATAAAATGGGGATAACAATAATACTTATCTCGTGAGGATATTGCAAATATTAAATGAATAGATATAAAGCTTTTAATTAACTGCTAGAATATAGTAGGGGCTCAAAAATGCTTGTTATTACCATTATTGCTATTATTTTCTGTAAACTAAAACACAGTATCTGCCTCATAGGATTGTTTTCAAGATTCCAGGGAAGCAATTTATATAAGGCAACTTGCAGAGGTTCCTTTCTAATTAGGCTGGTGTAGGGGGAGGATTTATCAAGCAAGTCTTGTTAAGAATGACCATGGGGAAGGGTTGGCTGAGGTAGACAGGAGAAGGGAATTTTTGAAGAAAAGGTTGAGGAACTGAGAACCCAAGGAATTTCACAGATTTCAAAGACACATTTAATAGAAAAGAAGTATTATTGAATATATAAATAAAAAATTAAGCAAAAGTTGGGAAAGTGTTTGAGAATTTATGAGTAATGTAGTTTGTGTTTTCTTACTGGTCTTATGGGAAACTGGTTTGAAATATTAAGTTGAAGGCCCCTGTAGACCATAAACTCCATGAGGGCAGTGGTGTTTGTCAGATTGTCACTGATATGCCCCATATATCCAGAATGGTACCTGACATGCAGTAGGTATTCAGTAAATATTTATTGAATGAATGAATAAATGGATGAATATCATGAAGGGCCTGGACCTCATGAAGAGAAGTAGAAACTGGGTTCTGCAGACAGTGGTCAGCCTAAAGGAGTTTCTGGGCAACAGACTTGGATAACTTGAACCCTGCTTCAGGAGGATTCATTTTGTAGTGGCAGGAGAGACACAGGTGAGGAAGAGGAAGATAAGGGTTTACTTGAGAGCAGAAGCAATAGGGAATGGAGGGGAGGGAAGTGTCAGAGAGAGGCAGGTGAAAAGCAGTATGAAGACATTAAATTGTGGCATAATGAATTAGAAGAGATTACCTAAAATTCAAAATTTCTTTCAACATTTGACATTCATAAATCCTTTTCTTACACTCTACTTCTTCCATCAATACCTTCTGCAGTTAAATACAGGACAGAAAACAGAGTATATCACCTTGACATTTTTCTGTGTTGAGTCTCTTGTCATAGGATGACTGTTGCCATTTGTAACTAAAACACTCCTGCCTACACCTCCTATCTGTAAAATAACTTTCCCCCCTAGTCCATTGGGGGTTTACTTTGTCCTTCAAAATACAATCTGCAAATTAGCTGTGATCCCACAATTTATCTCTGTAATGTTCTGCTCATTTTATTTATAATCCATAGACAATTAAAATCACTTTTATACAACATCGGCCTGATGACAGATGTGCGGCTGCCACTCTGACACATGACGGCTGACATAAATCATTTGATGATCAAAGTATCTGTTGATTTGCTAGTCTCTAGTTACAGCAGATGCCACCTCAGACAGAGTGACAGGGACATTCTTCATGGAGCCTCATTTTAGCTAACTGCTTTGCTCTGCTCCAGCTCTGGAATCTTGACAGCTTGGCTAGTTTGTGACAGCTTGAAAATTATTCATGTTGCTTTCACAAACCACCAAGGGTCAATCTACACTTTATTCCCACATCTCCAGGTTTCCAGTGGCTTCTTATTAGGACATATGAGGAGTGACAATCTGAACCCAATCTATCACTTGGGCCTTGGTGCCAGCCATGCGTCTTTTATTCTTCCACCTATCTTCCTCAGTCCACCGAATTTTATAATCTATACCCCTAGACTACCTGCTACTCTTTGAATGTTATGATCTCTTTCTTGACTGTCTTTGGGTATGAGGTTTCATAATCTTAGAATGATTTCCTCCCTGCATTCTCCACCCAGTGTAACCCTACTTCTCTTTGAAGACTCGGTTTAGTTGTTCTTGCCTCTGTGAAACATTTACCACTCACTTCCCATACAACTGGTTTCTTCTAATTTGTCCTTCCAAAACAATGTAATTTATTTTTGATCAGGTTCATAGAGTGATTAAGTCATATTCTTCCATTCATGGGGTTGCAATCATCATTGTCTATGCAAGAGCCCTCTTCTTTTATTTCACTTTATATTCCATTCCCCATCCCAGTTCTTTACTCCTAATCTCTATCCAACATGAACAGTTGCTCTGGTGAATTTAATTTATGTCCTTATATGCACAAATTTGTGAAGATTATATAGTATCATGTTTATGTATAAATTTATATGTCATAGTATAGTAAAATATATTTTCCTTCATTTTTCACTATACAATTAGGTTTTAATATCTATACATATTGCTATATACATGCCTAATTCTTTGCTTTACTAAGAAATATGGAGAAATTCAGATCAAACATTGGCATTTCCCTGATTACTAGTGTGTTTTGGCATCTCCTTATAAACTTATTGTCATTTAGGTTTCTCCTTCTGTGACTATTAACTATTTAATCTTTTGTCATTTCTCATTAAGTTTTCTGCCTTTATTCTGCTGTGTTTAAATTCCTTATTTTAAGACATTAATCTATCATTAATTTTAGATGCTGCAAATATCCTTTTAATTCTTTTGGTCTAATATCTATAATAATAATCTTCAACTACAAATCTGTTTTATCTTTTTCTATCTATTTTTGTCAATTGTGTCTTTATATAGATTAAAACAATAGCATTAAATTTATATAAAAAGTATGATTGCTAGCAATTTATTGT
>CM053510.1:45981889-46016414 GCA_028627145.1 Eidolon dupreanum | reverse complement strand
TGAACAAAACTGGAGGTTTCTAAAAAGATAAAATGGATTTTATATACTCATTTTGGAATAAAGTTAAAAAAATGATTATCAACTTGAAACATCAACATAAACTTATAAATTCCTCCCTTTTTAAGGAATCTCTCTTCTGTCATTTAAAGGTTGAACAGGCTCTCTGTTATTCCAGCTGCCTACCAGTAATGGTGTGGAACCATGTCATGTGCAACTCTGGGCCACAGATTTGGGCTGGTTCCATCATTTTCTGCTAACTCCCACCCCACACTCCCATATCTCATCAATTTTACATCTTGGAGCAGAAAATATCAAGATGAGTCTGAGTCATCTTGTTTTAGTTGAGAAAAAATGCCTGAAGAGGACTCATAGTGGCCAATAATGTGAGATATAATAACATGATAATGTGAGAAAAAGAAACAATGATTATAGTCAAAAAGGTTAAATTGAATCTTTTGAATGATTCATGAATTTGTGATAAAACAAAATAGGAATGGTAACATAAGTTGGGCTGAAGAAGAGTTTCCCAATATTTTCATAAATATGCTATATGGACAAACCTAAATTCTGTGAGTAATAAGCTGGAGTTCAAAACAACATTTAGAGTATCAACCACAAACGATGGGCAAATGAGGAATGAGAGTTCTGATCAGAACATATGGATATGGTAAGTAATGAGGGTAGGATTTTTGTTAGAGGAGGACAAAAAATTTTGAAATACATATAAAATCTAGAAGAATGTTGAGTATGCAGTATTGATCAAGGGAGGAATTTGGTGAGAAAATCTATTTTATAGAAGGGAGCAGCTGTCACTATTATCAGAAATAAAATGAATTGTTAGTAAATCTGAAAAAAAAGGAATATAGATGTTAGTAAAACTCTGCGGAGGGAAACAAAATGATGATTCTGGTAGAATAGTAGACTACATGAATGAAAGGATCAAGAATGTACATAGTGGGACCAACTAGTGTTATCACTCAAAGTGCATTTTTCTATGAAACTGAACACATACATATCTAACTCTTGCAGGTGATAGCCTTCTTAGACTTCTCTCTCTGCCCCTTCCTATTGGACAGTAGTGTTCAGAAAGTCCATAGCACTAAGTGGAGGAGAACCAGAAGTCAAATATGAGTGTAGGATACAGTGGGACACAAAGGAGGGAAAATTGAACTCCAGAGAAGCCTACAGAGTTGGTGACACTTTATGTTTTGGCCCTAAAAATTGACTAGTCATCCTTTATTCCTCTAATGGGGGGTTGAGGGAAGGAAGAAAAAACTTTTCAAGGAAGAAGCACAGTATTTACAAAGATGTGGAATTAAGAACTTCAGGGTACATATGAGGAATAGCAACTCTTTGGTAAGCCTAGGGTATAGAATACCAAGCAGGATGAAATGAGATATATTTCAGATCCTGGCAGGCTTTGAATGCTGGTACAAAGCAACTGGTGCTTACAAGACAAACATTCCATTTGAGGAAAAGTGAATAGATTTAACTGGCTGTTAATATTTGCACATGCAAGTCATATTTTAACCTCAAGCCATAAAATTCCAATTCATTGTCTGTACCTTTCATTATAAACAGATAAAAGAATAATATTCATCTTAGATTTTAAAAAGAAAAAAAACCTTCAGGGTATACAGGAGGTACATTTAAATTTTAAAGAAATCAATAGGAACTCTTCTATGGATGCAGACAATTCAAATTAAGCTTCAGCTAAAACAAATAAAATGAATTATATATCACAGGCTAACTTTACAAAGAAACTTTTCTTGTCTTTAGGTAATGCAGTAACCATCAGGGCCTCCCACTTAGCAATGAACTACCAGTAGGGAACATTCGTTCTTTTCTGACAAATCTGCTCAATTGAGCTGGATTTCATTGTTTCTTAAGGCCTTAAATGTATGTCCCAATCACCACTGCATTGCTTTGTTTTTTGTACTTTATGTTTCATTGTGTTAGAATCTTGTTCCAAAAAGAGAGGTGTATTGGTATCCTGTTGCCACTGTAACAAATACTTAGTGGCTTAAAGCAACACAGATTAATTTTTCTGCAGTTCTGGAGGTCAGAAGTCTGAAATCAGTTTCACTGGACTAAAAGTAAAGGTGTAGGCAGGACTGTTTCCTTCTGGAGGCTCTCAAAGGAGAATCTGTTTCCTTGCCTTTTTAAGTTTCTTGTCTTTGACTTATGGTTTCTACCTCCATTTTCAAAGCATATTGCATTAGTCTCTGTTTCTATCATCACATAGTAATCTCCTTTTGTGCAGCAAAATTTCTTTTACTAGGACATTTAAAGTTACATTTAGAGCCCACCTTGATAATCTGGGCCAATCTCTTCATCTGAAAATCTTTAATCACATTTACAGAGTCCCTCTTGTCATACACCATAACATTCACAGGTTCCAGGAATTAGGACCTGGCTATACTTGGGGGTATCATTCAGGTATTATTATAGGAAATGAACAAGAATTACCAAATTCTTGCATTGGAGGTTTGCAGAGAAGTAATTGCTACCACACTATGTTGGAAGACCATATTAACCAGATAATTATTTCTTTATGTGTATCCTGTTCTTCTGACCTTATGATCTCAGGAACACAATCAGATCACTTTTTTTTTTTTTTTTGGTAAACTGTCTTCTGTTGGCTATAGTTGGGGATAATCATTCAGCTCTCTCCTTGTTTATCTACCTGGAAAAAAAAATACCGGAATGTATTTATTTATACAGGAAAAATAATGGATAATGACTATAACTCGACTACTTTATTTTTTCTTTAATATTCATAGAAACCTAATATGATAAGTAATATTAGCTTGTGAACAAGGAAGCCAAGGCTCAAAGTGGTTATGTACCCAAGATTACACAGGAAGGGACAGATTTGTCAAACTTGAAAGCACTTTGTCTTTTCATTGTACTATTGCTGCTGAACACTGCAGGAACACAGGCATTTAAGAATGTTACACATAGGGAGAGTTATGACATTCTAGAGATATTACTAAGCTCTTAGGATTACCATGACTGGATGATAATTGCTCAGTCTCTCTTCCAGAGTCCCTATAGGCAGTCAATGTTCTATTGCATCTTTAGTTTATTTTATTTTTTATTTTTTTATTTTTTATTCCCAAGAGTAGCTTTATGACCTCACTTTAAATGGAGAGAACAGAGGTAGAGAGGTTTAGTAATACCCAGGGTCTTGGAAAGCTAGAAAATGCATCCAGTTGTTTTAATCAATTCAATTAGGATCCAGACATTAAAAAGAAAACCCAAACTTTCTAATTCTCAATGTAGAGATTACAAATTAGAGCAGCTTCCACAGTTAGGTGTCAAACTATGAGCTTTTACTACTATTGTGATCCATTAATAAAGATGGAAAAATCCCAATATTATGTTTTGACAAGGAAATTTCAATTGAATACTCCTTAGCTGTAGGGAAATCTGGAATTTAGAGAAGATTTCTCTCAAGGGAAATGACTTTATTTTTAAAATATGAATCAAGGGAAAAGTAAGGTGTATAAAAGTTGATTTAATACTGAATATCTTTCATGCCCACATTTAGTGGGCGGTCATGATGTGCCAGCAAGACCCTGGGGCTCGATACTTTATATTTGTTAGATCTAATTCTCATAGCAACCTAAAGAGTGAGTATTCTTAACTTGATTTTAAAAAAATAAACTTTATCTTTTAGAGTAGTTTTAGGTTTATAGAAAAATTGAGCATTAGGTACATAGATGTGTACCCAAACACGCACAGCCTACCTCACTATTAACATCCTGAACTAGTAATACATTTGTTATAATCAGTGAAACTTTATTGACACGTTACTAGCACCCAAAGTCCATAGATTAAATTAGGATTCACTTTTGGTGTTGTACATTCATTGGGCCTTGACAAATGAATGACATATATACTTAGTTATAATATTATACAGAATAGTTTCACTGCCCTACAAACCTTTTGTTCCACCTATTCACTCCATCCTCCTTCCTAGATCCTGTCTCCACAGTTTTGTCTTTTCCTGAACGTCATCAAGTTGGAATCATGCAATATGTAATATTTTCAGATTGGTTTCTTTCACTTAGTGATACGTATATAAAGTTACTGTATGTTTTTTCATGGCTTCATAGCTCATTTCTTTTTAGTGCTGAATGATATTACACTGTCTGGATGTACCAGTTTTTGTCCACTCACCTACTTAAGGATACCTTGATTTCTTCCAAGTTTTGGTAATTTTAATATTATAATTAATAATAATAACTAATAATAAAAACATTATCCACAGATTTTTGGTTGACATACATTTCTGACTCATATGGGTAAATACTAGCTGCTGTATTATATGGTAAATATATGTTTAGTTTTATAAGATATTGCCAAACTCTTTCAAAGTGGCTATGCCATTTTGTATTCCCAATGGCAGTGAATGAGAGAGTTCCTGCTAATCCACATCCTTGCCAGCATTTGGTATTATTCATGTTTTGGATTTTAGCCATTATAAAAGGTGCATAGTATTTTTTTATTGTTACTTCAATTTGCAATTCCTTCATGACATATGCCATTTTTTTTTTTTACAGACATTACATTTATGTATCTTTTTTGTGAGGTGTCAGGTATTTTGCCCATTTTTAATGAGGTTGTTCATTTTCTTGTTGATTTTTAAGAGTTCTTTGTGTATTTTGGATAACAATCCTTGTATCAGATATGTCTTTGCAAATAATTTTTCCCAATCTGGCGTGTCTTCTCATTCATTATCTTTCACACAGCAGAAGTTTTTAATTTTAACAAAGTCCTGCTTACCAATATTTTCTGTTAAGAATCATGCCTTTGGTATTATATGTAAAAAGTCATCACCTTTTCAAAGATTCATCTAGATTTTATCTTATGTTATCACTTAGGAGTTTTATAATTTTGCATTTTTTAGGTCTCTGATTTATTTAGAGTTAATTTTTGTGAAAAGTGTAAGGTTTGTGTCTTTATTTTTTATTTTTTAATTTTTTCGCATATGGTTGTTCAGTTGTTCTAAAACCAATTGTTGAAAATTGGTTGCTCCATTGTATTAAGTTTGCTGCTTTGTCAAAGATCAGTTTTCTATATTTATGTGGTTTTATTTCCAGGAGTCTCTATTCTGATCTATTTGTTTATTTTGCCAGTACCACATTGTTTTGAATACTGAAGCTTTATAGTAAGTATTGAAGTTGAATATTGTTAAGTTCTCCAACTTTGTTCTTCTCTTTTAATGTCGTGTTGACTATTCTGGATCTTTTGCCTTTCCATATAAACTTTTGAATCAGTTTGTTGATCTCCATAAAACAACTTGCTGACATTTTTAGGATTACATTGAATTTAATGATCATGTTGGGAAGACCTGACATCTTGACAATATTGAGTCTTCCTCTCCATGAACATGGAATATCTCTTCATATATTTAGTTCTTTGATTTCTTTCATCAGAGGTTAGCATTAAAAAAAAAACAAACATAGTTTCTGTACATATCTTGTTAGAATTAAATACCCAATCTTTCATTTTTGGATGCTAATGTAAATAGCATTGCATTTTATATTTGAAATTCCACTCGTTCATTGCTAGTTTATTAGAAAGTGATTGATTTTTGTGTATTAACTTTGTATCCCACAACCTTGAAATAACTTCTCATTAGTTTAAGGAGTGTTTTTGTTATTTCTTTTGGTTTTCTATATAGATGATCATGTCATCTGCAAACAAAGATAGTTTTATTTCTTTCTCCCCAATCTGTATAACTTTTATTTCATTTTCATGTCTTATACATTAACTAGAACTTTTAGTATGATCTTGAAAAGCAGTGGTGAAAGGGAATGTCCTTTCCTTGTTCCTGTTTTTTTAGTGGGAATGTGTCAATTTTCTCACAATAAGTATGATATTAGCTATAGGTTATTTTGTAGATTTTTAAAAAGTAAGTTGAATGAATTACTAAGAATTTTTATTATGAATGGGTGTTGGATTTTGTCAAATGCTTTTTTTTTGTATCTGTTGATATTATCATGTGATTTTTTTTTTGTCTGTAGCCTGTTTATGTGACGAATTGCATTAATTGATTTTCAAATGTTGAACCAGCCTTCCATACTTGGTCATAGTGTATAATTCTTTTTATACATTGTTGGTTTTTATTTCCTAATATTTTGTTGAAGATTTCTGCATCAATATGAGAGATATTAATTGGTAGGGTTTTTTCATAATATCTTTGTTCAGGTTTGGTATTAGGGTAATAATGGCTTCATAGAATAAGGAAGTATTCCCTCTGCCTTTATCTTCTGAAAGAGATTCTAAAGAATTGATTTTATTTTTTTCTTAAGAAATTGAATTTGGTAGAATTCAATGGGGGAAACTATCTGGACCTGGTGCTTTCTGTTTTGGATGTTTGTTAATTATTAGTATAATTTTTTAAACAGATGTAAGCCTATTCAGATTGTCTATTTCTTCTTGGGTGAGTTTGGCAGATTATGTCTTTTAATGAATTCGTTCTTATTATGTAGGTTATCAAGTTTATGAGCAGAGAGTAATTCATAATATTTGTTGATTATCCTTTTAATAGTTATGGGGTAGATAGTGATGTTACTTCATTTTTAATATCAATTTGTATTTTGATTATTAATTATTAACCTTATAGTAATTTGTGTTTTTCTCACCCTTTTTTTTTCTTAGTCTTTCTAGAGGCTTATTAATTTTATTGATTTTTTTTTAGAGAACCAGCTTTTGGATTTGTTGATTTTTTTTCTATTTACTATTTTCAACTTTACTGATTTCTGATTTAATTTATATTATTTCTTTTCTGGTTACTTTGGATTTAATTTGCTCTTCTTTTCTAGTTTCCTACAGTAGAAACATAGTTGATTAATTTTAGATCTGTGTTCTTTTCTAATATGTGTATTTAACACTATAAGTTTGTCTTAAAGCACTGCTTTCACTTCATCTTATAAATTTTGATGTATTCTCATTTTCATTTAGTTCAAAATGTTTCTTACCTATTGAGATTTTTCAGTTATCTTTCTGTTATTAATTTCTAGCTCAATTCTACTGTGGCCTGAGAGTATTTGTTGTTTGATTTCTTTTTTTTTTTTTAATTTGTTAAGGTCCTTTTTCATGACTCAGAATGTGGTCTATGTTGGTGAATATTTCATGTAAGCTTGAGAAGAATATGTTTTTTGCTATTGTTCAATGAAGTAGTTTATAGATGTCAATTTTCTCTAGTTGATTGAAGGTGCTGTTGATTTCAACTATGTCCTTACTAATTTTCTGACTTTTGAATCTGTCTATTTCTGATAGAGGGACATTTTCAACTGTATTAGTGGATTCATCTATTTCACCAGGCAGTTCTATCAGTTTTTGAACTTTTTTTAGTGCTGTTATTATTTTGAACAGATTCTTGTCTATTACATCAACTAAGACTAAGAAAAATAAATGTTTATTTTATCTTTAATTATCCCTTCTTTAATTCTTTATATCTGAATTTCTGAACTATGCCATTTTCCTTCTCTCTGAAGAATTTCTTTTAACATTTTCAGCAAGGCAGATTTACTGGCAAGAAATTCCATCAAATTTTGTTTATCCGAGGAAGACTTTATTTCTCTCTCAATTTTGATAGATAATTTCGTAGGCTATAGAATTCTAGGTTATTTTCTCTGAAAATTTTAAACATTTTACCCTACTTTTCTTGCTTGCATGGTTTCTGAAGAGAAATCAGATATAATTCTTTTATTTGCTCCCCTATAGTTAACATGCTTTTCCCCCCTTCTGGCTTCTTTCAAGATATTTTCCTTACCTTTGATTTTCTGCAGTTTGAATATGATATGCTTAGGTGTAGTTTTTTTCCTTCCAAGCATTTATTCTAGTTGGTGTTCTCTGAGCTTAGTTATCTGTGATTTGGTGTCTGGTATTTGGGAAAATTCTCAGCCATTATTATTTTAAATATTTCTTCTGTTTCTATTCTGGTAAGTTGTAATACTCTGTATCCATATTATTATCTCTCCAATTTGGGAGGCAGTAGTTTGCTCTGTGACTTTACTTTTCTGATGGATCTAAGGAGAGTTAAAGAGTTTTCAGTTTGTTTAGCTTTTTATTTGTTGTTTGGATAACAAATAAACTGGAAGTCTTAGCTTCATTTTTTAGATGAGGAAATTGAGGCTCAGTGAGGCCAATAACACATAGCTAGTTAGGGACAAAGCCAGAATTCAGAAGCCCAGTGTCCCTGCGCCATGCATTAACCATTCTACCTTTTAATTCTTTTGACATGTACTGTCATCTTATAAGCACATGAGGAAAATAGAATGGGGGCATGTTGTGGATGTCTTGAATAAAGAATCTGCACTTGATTCATCCTTGACTTTTCCAGAACTAGAAAAAAAATTGGCCGATGTGTCATATAGTGGAAAAAACCTAAGTCTTGGAATCTGAAAATCTGAATTAAAATCTAAGTACTGCTGGTGTGTGGACTTGAATAAATTGCTTAATAACCACTGAAACCTCAGATCCCTCATGTATGAAAAGGGAATAACAAAACTGGATTTATATTGTATCGTGAGGATTAAGAAAAAATAACAGAGGCAAAAATACTAAATTAAATAATAAACTGAGGTTAGTAATACATAAAATGATAATGCATCATGATTATCTGGGATTCATGCAAATAAACTGAGGTTAGTAATACATAAAATGATAATGCATCATGATTATCTGGGATTCATGCATGAATGTAAAGTTGGCTTAACATTTCAAAAATCAATTAATGTAATTTCACATGTTTATATAAAAGACAAAAACCCTTGTGATCACCTCAATATATGTAGAGAAAGACATTGAATGGAATTCAGTCTGTTTCCATAAAGCAAATATTTATTCAATATTTCTAAAAATTTCTAATTTCTACTTTCATATTGCTGCTAACTCAATCACTGAATCAATAGCATTCATTGGTTTACTGCAAAGACAGAATAAAATCAAGAATAAGGTGAGTCATTGCTTAGAGCTAAGTTTTAAAAATCAGTGGAAATGTAGGAAAGGCAAAGTTTTTTTCCCTTTAAAATTTTCTTTGTTTTTACTTGCCTGTTTTATTTATTTTTTTTTTTTTGTCTAGGGGCAGGCTTTGTTAATAGAGAGAGAAAAAAAATCCTCCCCTCTTCCAATCTGCCAATGTTGAAGTTTGTACAAAAAAGCCAAGCCAGAAATTCTGCTGCACAGGTTTTATTTTTGTTTGTTTCTTTGTTTTGCAAACAAACAAAATCATAGATTTAGAAAGGTAAAGATATGACACAAGCAAGTTTCTGTCACACAGGAAGTAGAATATTTTTTTGGTGTGTGAAAGAGGGTGGAGCCAGGAGTAGTGTGGGGAGAGAAAGTTAGAGTTTAGGGGATTCAATTTCAAAACCATTGCAAGTGATTCAGGAAGGTGAGAAAAAATTTCCTGATATGTTTTCAGGGAATCTGAAACACAGGGAAAGTTTTAGGTCCAATAAGATCTAGAAGGTTTTGAAAAACAATGGCTAAGGCAAATGTACTTATGAGTAAACCTGAGGACAGGCTAGCAAAGTCCCACAACTTCTTTTGAGATAAAAGAAAAGAAGCTGAGAATTCTTTTCCTCTTAAGAAGTAGTACTGAAAAGCTAGAATGTTTAAACAGGCCTGAGAATGGGGTAAGGAATCTGCAGACTACATGGACCCCCCAACTGTCTATATAAAGGGTTTATTCTGGACTGCTCTCCACAGTGGGGTCAGCTTCCTAGGGCAGGCCCTACCCATGTGAGAGAAAACTGGGGTTGTCCAGCTGTGCTGATGCCTAGGAATTCATTGCCTCTTGAAAAAGTCCATTGAAATGTATTATCTTCTCTTGGTACTGTCAATGGATTAATGCATGGGCCACATGAAGGGGTTCCTTTCAAGGATTCTCTCTGTAAAATGCTTTACTCTTCACACTCACTTTTGCATGAGAATGTGAGATGTCCACATATCCTTTCATGTCTTCTTCATTCTTAGGTATCTGCAAGCTTGGCTTCCATGTTTGTCTTTCTAATATGTGAGGACAACTTTAGGATTTTTCCTAGACATTCTTCAGTTATTTGTCCTTTGACCTTGTTTCTAGGTGGTGTTTACAATGTCCCTTACTTAATCTTTTGTCCATAAATAGAAGTAATACTTCAATGTGGTCATCTCAAAGCATGGTGGGACTGTCATTTCTTTTATTTGGAGACTACACTTCTAGTACCGTAGTCTTAGAACAAATTAAATGTTTTGATGTCACAATATTGACTCATATTGAGTTTACTGTCAACTTTTATCTGGGCCTTTTTTTTACATAAATAACAGTTACTTAATATCTTAATTATCATGTACTTATGTATTTGGTTTTTAGAGTCTCAGTGGATTGTTTACATTTATCTTCATTAAATTTCATCATGGTAATTAAGCTTTTCTTACAAGGCTGCTGAGATATTTGATTCTATTGTCCTCAGTGACATCCTCCTAATTTGATTTGATAATCTTATCTTCTGAATTTTTTTCCAGTAGTTGATTAAAAAAAAAATGACCAGCAAAGAACCAACATAGACATATATGTAGTTCAATTGGATACAAATATGTTAATTAGCACTATAAATGTGGTCGTTTATTTATTCATCCTCTATTATTATATCATGTTAACAATATAACATGAGAGACATAATAGACATCTTGGTGGAATATCAGTTAAGAGTATTCCCTTTCTCCTACTCTTATCGTACTTTCAAAATAAGGATTATTTAAAATAGATCTTTCTAGTAAAAGCAGAAAACTCACTTTTTAATACCATTTTTTAATATAAATAAGTACTGTTTTTTTTCAGAGTCTATCTTTGTACCCAAAGATGATCTATGTTCTATTAGTTCTGTTTTTGAAAAATTAGAATATCTAATATGTATATGTAAAATAAAAATTTAACTTTTATTTCCCCCAGGAATGCAATACCTTGAAGAAGGCTTAGATTAAGAGACAGAAGTAGAAGTTTTTAGAATTCTTATTTTCAACAGTTTTTTTACTTGTTTTTATCCATAGGCACATTGACACTCATATCCAATTATAAAACTAATTACAAAACTGCATTAATAGTTTATCTTTACCAAAATTCATTCAGAGTGGCCAGTTGTCACAGTAGAACAGTTGGAAGCTTTAGTGGTGTTGTCAGCGGATGCATAGTCCACATTAAAGGGTTCTTTTCAAAGTTCCTCTTTAAAAAATACTTTACTCCTTCATCTTACTATTACATGAAATGTGAGATTTCCAAATTTCACTTTATATCTTTTTTCTGCAGTTTCAGTTTTCTCCCAAAGTTTAGTGAAAAGAAAAATGTGTACTTGGGTTCAGTTCTCAGGTTTGAAACCACTAGCTAATTGACTTTGGGCAAATTAACTTTTCTGAGCTCTTTTACTCATCTCTGATAGTAATATTGATGTTAGGTTTTTTGGTGAGGATAAACTGAAATAACATATGCAAAGTATGTAGTAAAGTTGGGGGCACATACTGGGGACTTAATAGTTGTTAGTTTCCTTTCTCTTCCCTTCTCAGGGCAAATTCATAACTTTAGACTTTCTTTTCTAAATAGACCATTAATATAAGTTCAATTACAGATTTACTCACATCAATCACACTTGATAATTTCCATTGTGATTTACTAACAATAAAAATAAAATTCCTCATATAAATTGTTATCAACAATCACTTGCAATTATTCATATAACTCTATTACTACCTAGTTAATGTTGATGCCTCAGCTCTGAAGTGCTCACACAGATTGATGATTACCAACCAAGATCAAAAGAAAGATTGTAATATCTTCTCAGTTGTCATGATTGGTTGGGAGTGTTTAGTCAATGTTACTGTTCCTAGGGAAGAATGAGAGCGTTGATAGTGCAGTTTGGTTAAAATCCTTTTTTCCCCACTTCTGGATATCCTCTAGCAACCTTTTTTCCTTCATACCCTCTCATCTAAGCTTTCTCTTTTCTTATTGATTTAATAACGTATAATTATTTTCTAACTCACTGTCAAAGCAGTTATTATAATTTTTATGTACCCAAAGGCTCCCATAATTATAACTTTCATAATGAGTATAAAAAATGACACTTTAATTGGTACTATTTGATGAATTGGAACTCAAATTTTGCAAATATCATAACTTAAAAAATAACACTTATTATTAATTGAGTTTTACAGAACAACACTTATTCTGTAATAGTAGTAATAAAATATAGTGGTAGATCACAAATGAGTGATGAAGGCCTCTGAATATCAGGCTAAGGAGATATTTTATTTTCTATACATACAGTGGAGAATAATCAAAACTTCAGAGAATGTTTTATGGCATGTATAAAGGTGTTTTGGGAAGATATAATCTTTCATTAGGATCTAGGTAGGCAATGGAAAGTAGTTAGGCTAAAGATCTTATCTTAGTGGTAGAAATGGGATGGAAAGAAACTGAAAAATGTAAATGGTGTAACAGAGAGAATTTCATTCATGTACTTATTAATTCAGTTTTCAGAAAAACAATTATTGAGTCCCCAATATGAGCCTGGTGCTATGATTGCCACTGAAGATACCCCAATGATTAAGACATGCTCCTTGCCTTGCTTTAGAGTTTTATGAAGTGGAGGCAATATGATATAAGTGTCTTAACAGAGGTTAAGGGAGGCTGCTATTATGGGAACAGATGAGGGGACATTTAAGCCTATGGTGGTACTCATAGGATAGTCTACATACTTCTGTTAAAACTTTGAATATGAAGTTTCAAATCATTTTTGGTTTCCAGATTTATAAAAAACATTTGGTAAATACTTTTATGCCTTTTCATCAGCAGATTTGAGATGAAAACAATATTATCCAGCAGATACTCTTTTAAAAGTACCCTCTTGGTGTGTAGTACATAACTACCTTTCACTATGTTAACATCATTCAGGCTATGTGTATGCATGTGTTGCTTTACTGCTATCTCAATATCTCCAATGTCTAGCAGAATTCCTGGCACATAGTAAATGCTCAAGGAATGCCTATTGAAATGTCATCATTGAATCAATGTAAAACAATTGTCTGTTTTCATTCTTTGTTTTTCTTCTCTCCACATATCAAATGCTGATATATTTAAAAGAAACTCATGATTTAAAAATCATCAGCAGCTCTAATGTCTTCTTTAATTCTGCCCACCTGGTCAAAGTTCAGGCCTTGAAAAACAAACCAGACCTTTTAATATTCCCTTAAATAGTTCATGTATCTCAGTTGCAAAATATTAGTCCCTGGCCAGCACTCTTATAACAGCTTCCCATATGAATGTTAAACAGGCAACGATGATGCTCTATAATTACAGTGCTTGAAATGATTGGAAATAAATTGGCACTCCAATTATAGATGCATGAAAGAGGTGCCAGTATATCACAGTCAGTCCATTAATTTCTAAAGTGGTTCAGGCCATCTCGCTATTTTGGTGACATTTCTTATTCACGGCTGCAATGAATCACTCTGAATCATGGTGCCTCCAAATTAACAAGCTGAAGGACATTTTTTTTTAACCTAAAATATCCCAGGTTATTTTCTCCCAAGAGAGGGAAAATAAAAGCAGACAGAGAGCTAGGGACATACTCTTAAATTCTATAATTCTGAATATAGGATTTGGAACAACTAGAACAATAGGATTTTGATAGGCTTTATTTTTATTCTTTCTTTTAGAAGAAATGTGAAATTTTTTTCCCTTGATATGCTTGAACTAAAACCATAAACTTTCCCAAAGCTGTCAAAATTAAATTAAGAAAGTAGTAGTAGTCAGTGTTTAATTGTGTGTGTGTGTATGTGTGTGTGTGTGTGTGTGTGGTGTCTATTTGAGTCAGTCAGGCCTAAAATACCACTTTTCACATAAAAGCAACCTAAGAAATATCCTAAACATTTCTAAAAATATCTCTTTAATGGTCCTGTATTGCTGTGCTTTATAAGTTGAAAATACCACCTATATGCTTTCAGAAGTTTCTCTAGATAACTGATTGACTGACAGCTTTCCATGAGTTTCACTAAAATATGACATTCATTTGATTCTGATACCTAACTTCTATTAATTCTATCTTTTCTGATTATAGCTATAAGAATCTGGGGTCATGCTCAATCTAGCCATTGAAATAAGTCTATAATTGACTAGACATTAAACTCTTCCATTGTGATAAATTCCATAAGGGTAGGAGCTATGTCTTATTCATATGTGGTGCAGGTACTTGGCATGTAGAGAGTGTTGAATAAATATTGATTGAGTAGATATTATTGACTAAGGCCAAAATATAATTTAATTATCCATAAATTTAAAATATATGTAGAGAAGGTAGAGGGATATTTTGGAGAAAAAAATGACATGACAATTAACTTTAGATTGGGTAGTTTATTTTTGAAAATTAAATGTCTATCATGTACAAAATACATGGAAGTGTTCTTACAAAAATAAAATACTACAGGTAAGGCTAAAGTCTGCTGGTATCACTTATATGAGATAGTTTTTCATGGTGAAGACTACTGTAGGACTTCTTATTTTACTATAGAACTTGTAGAACATTTAAAAATATATATATGCTTTACTGTTAAAGTTTATAGCTGAAACTTGGATTTTGTTAACCAATGTCACCATAAAAATGAATTAATTAATTAAAAAAAATCAAAAGTCTTCTAAAAGCATTTATTTTTTTTCTTGCATTTGAGATATAAAATTTCAAACGTACACATAAGAAAATATATTATGAACCTCATTGTATCCATCAACTGTTTTCAGCACTTATTGCTACATTGCCAATATAGTTTTGTTTATCCTCACACCATGTTTTTGCATTATTTTGAAGTACTACTCAACATTATTTTATTTATAGATACTTTAGCATGAATCTCTATAGGTTATGGACTTTTTTTTTCAAGTATACAGTACATTTGTTACACATTTATATAGTTTATAAAATGATCCCCTTTATTGCTCTTTCTCACCTCTGGCTCTCCACCCAGACATTACATTAATGCTACCTGCATTCCCTATGCCATGCTTCCCATTCCCGTGACTATACATCAACTACTAATTTGTTCTTCTTTAACCCTTTATCCCATTCTCCCAGCCCCACAACCCTCCTCCCCTCTGGCCATCACCAGATTGTCCTCTATATTTGTGAGTCTGTTCTTGATTAGTTTGTTCTTTTTGTTTCTCAGAGTTTACATATAAGTGAAATCATATAATATTTATCTTTCTCTGACTTATTTCATTCAGCATATTAACCTCTAGGTCAATCCATGTCATTGCAAATGGTAGGATTTCATTATTTTTAATGGCTGAGTAATATTCCATTGTACATATAAACCATAACTTCTTATGTAATTATCTGTTGATGGGCATTTAGGTTGCTTCATATCTTGGCTATTGTAAATTGTGCTACCATGAACATAAAGGTGCATAGATCTTTATGAATTATTGTTTTGGTTTTCTTTGGATAAATACACAGAAGTGCAATTGCTGGGTCAAAAGGTATATCCATTTTTTTTTTTGAGAAACCTCCAGACTGTTTTCCATAGTGGCTGTACAAATTTGCAATCTCACCAACAGTGTATGGAAGTTCCCTTTTTTCCACATCCTTTTAAAACATAGCCATAATATTACTATCACACATAAAAATGAACAATTCCTTAAAATCATTATATAATGTTTTCCATTTGTGGTTGGGGATCTATAGATGTCAAATATCGATTGCAGTTACACTTGGATTTTCAACTGCGCTGTTCAAGAATCAACTATATAGTCAGTGTTCACATTTCTCAAATACTCATATTTCTTTTCTTCTTTTTCAAGCTGATTTCTGAGCTAAGGTTCAGAGAAAATCCACATTTCTGAAACATGTGTTCTGACTGGTACTTACTCTTGGTAACTACCCTCTATCTACAGCCTTCTTTTCCTCCTTCCCTCCTTCATTTTCTAGCTAACCTTCTTTCCTTCCCTTCAGCATCTACTATGGGACAGGTGCAAAATATATGAGAAGTTTTAGGCACCCAAAGATAAATAGAATATAAATCTATTATCTTAAGCTCTGGTGTCTGGGTTCTCATAAGGGTAACCCCTTTCACTAGTCTGTTCACTAGTACTTTCAAGATTATGAGTTTATATTTACTCTGTTCCTCTTACCTAAAAGCTTTTACCTTCATCGACCTGTCTATCAATTCTTTTCCACCTTTGAGGACGATTTCAATTATATCTTGCTATAGGAAGATTTTCTTAATTATCTAAATAAAATTCATCTGTTTCCTTTCCCAAAGCTACTTGCATATGCCATAATTTACCACTTGTATAACTTTGTCTTGTTTTACTATTATTTGTGTGTCTTTATCTCCATTATTTGATTGAAAAATTCTTGAGGGCAAAATGCAAATCTTTCCCATATTATTTAAACCTGTTGGGTTTTACTACATGTTAGTCATATCGACAAAAATACTTTCAGCCTGTCTTGGTTTCAAAGTGCAGCCTCAAGGAAGAAGTGTAGTACCTAGCACAGTGCCTTGCACACGACAGGTGTTCAAATGTTTGTGGAATTGAAATAAATCAGATGATGCATTTCAAAAGCTACATGCAATTTTTAAACTAAAACTATAGCATATTACAGTAGTGTCTTTTAGACTGCAACATTTTTATTTAGGGTTTGCTAAGGATAACTTCAAATAAAGATAACCATTATCTTAATGATAATGTAGCCAATTTTATCAAAATGGCCAAAATGAATGAAATAAGCAATTAAAACCTTCACTATTTTTTCATGACATCACCATCTACTGCCCAGTTAGCTGTGACTCTGAATCAGTGGCTATACCTAAACCATCACCTAGCACAGTGCTTAGCATGTAGTAGATACTAAATATTTCATCAATTATCAAACTGTGAAAAAATAAGACGAATAAAAATGTTGACAAAAACTAGAGCAGTCTAAAGAATATCCTGCTATTATACAAACCCTGATTTTTTATGAAAGGCAAAACAAGAAAACATAAAAAAACTAAGTTATTAGGGTTTTCTTCTAACAATTACATCTTAAATTGACTAAGATGAAGAAGGAAGGCTCATGAATGAGGTTAATGTTAATTAAGGATTTATTCCACTTCAGAGTTTGATGTACTCTGGACTGTATGTGCCATATTTTATACCCAAGAGCATGTTTCTGGCTGGGCAATTTCCATGGGAAATCTTGATGAGTCTTAAATTATAGCTGAAGCAATCAGACAAAGGAAAAACAAAAAGAGCCAATGTCATTTTTTGGCCATATATCTTGTTTCTCAAAATAGATCACACATTTCTAAAGATAGTATAGATATTAACAGGAAAATTTGAGAGAAAATCCCAGTTAAATGCTTAACTCATTTCCTGACATTATTTCTGCTAGTTAATACTTTTGAGTTCTGTGCTAGTACTTTATATCATGTTAAATCCTCATTAAAAACTTATGAAGTAGGTAGTTATTATCCTAATTTTAGATCAGGAAACTAAATCTTAGAGAAGTATTTGCTTAGGCAGACTTTTATAAGGAATGAACCCAGGGCTCTAACACAGGTAATCCCATTCCCTGAGATATAGAGAGGGGGCCTGACCTGGAATCCCTGATCTCTAAGGGCCCTCTACGTGTTTGCTGTCTGACTCCAAATTATTTTTAAATCTCTTTTTAATGTCCAGGTGAGTTGATGCATATAATGGGTATTATGGCATCTCTGCAATCCAGGACTTTAGTTCCCACAATATTAGAAAGAGACCCTTTCTGCCTGATATTTGATGAGAACATAGTTGTCAAATATTGCCAGTTTCTTTCATTCAAGAAAGAAAGGAGACAAATTTTATGAAATGAGTGGAAGTGTGGTATCTCATTTTGGATGAAAGGAGTAATAAGAAACTCAGAGAGCCTTAGAAAATACTTAAAGGGGAAAAAACAGAACCAGTCCAAAATCAAAGGAAAAATCAAATGCATTTTACTTTGAGGTGAGAGGAGCGAGTGCTGTGTATTTTGTCAGAGGAGGGTGGTTCAGAGGGGACGTAGTACACATAAACTATCAAATGACTATATTTGTATCTTGGATTGAGCTGAGGTCTTTTACTTTGTTCCCCTCCAAGCTACTGGGAAGAGATGATGCCTGGGTGAAGTATTGAATGAGGAGCAGAAAATAATGGTGTGGGAGGTTAATAGGAAAGACAGAGAAAACAACGTGAAGAGTATCATGGATAATGAAACAATTTGGAAAGGGAAAAAGGAATACTTATTAGAGAAAACATACATACTATTTGCCTCTGAGTGGGCGCATTCTGGCTAGTGTGGCTGGGATGGTGGTAGTGCTCTTAAAGGAGAAGGAGAATATAGAAGGAGCATATTCTGAGGGAAAAATGGAGATTTTGGTTTTCAGCCTGTTGAAGTTGAGGCATCTCTAGGATATCTAGGGGCAATGATGAGCAGATCGTAGGGTAAATGCATTAGCTTGGGAAGAGTCCTGAGCTGATGACATGGACCAAGCACTAAAGATCATATTTGTGGTAGTTAAAACCACCCAAAACTATTGAGCTTGCTCAGGGAGCATGAGTAGAGTGTGAGGTGATTTGGTTATTCTTCTATAAATAGATTATATTGAGCCTCGGAGATGATAGTCTGGCTTTGTTCTGCCATGTAGCTCATATTATGTGCCAACTGTAGTGTAAAGTTCTCATTACATGTAGAGGAAGGTATGTAAAGGGAATAAAAACACATTTATAACTGGTGTGTGTTCAGAGGAAAGTGGCTAAGACAGCAAGAAAACATTTAACCAAGCTGTATGAGAAATAAACCTTTGTCTTAGAGAAAGAAAATCTCAAGGGATATAATAAGCATGTTCAAACATTTGAAGGACTGTCATGAGGAAAAGGGACTTTACCTTTTTGTATTTCTCCTGACTCAGTTAAAGGAAGCATTTTCTGACCATTTTTACTCTCTGAAATTAAGATGAGCTCCTTTTGGGAACAGATGGTTTCCCTGTTCCTGGTTGTTTGAAAATAAGCTACAGGGATGCTTCAGAGAGAATTTAAATTTCAGGGAAAAGGTTAAGGATCAAAGAGATATTCTAAGTCTAATAAAATTTTGTAATTATTTGTCAGGGATTCCCTTTGCTTATAAAACTATATATATACATATGTGTGTATGTATGTATATATATTGCTTAAAATTATATATATGTGTGTACATGTATGTGTGAGTATTATGTGTGTGTATAGACATACATACATATATACTTTCACCCTGGGGTGTATTTTTTTAGAAAAATTTTACTCTTGTTTAAGACTTCTACTTCTAAATAAGGTTGCACTTCTTTTACTAAATATTAGTAATCTTTCTACCTTCTTTGTTCCTTGACCAAAATAATTCTCTTAATAATATTAAAAATATATATTATTGAGAACTGACAATTTTCTTTGCTAGTAGTTGGAAAGATGTGGTGAAAATGGCATAGTTTGTGTAGTCTTCAGGTTCATAGAATACAATTCTAATAGTTCTGTGATCCCTACCTCATCATAAGATAATTTAACAGTGTATTGAATCAGGCCCACAGTGATTCAAGAAGCCTCCAGTGGGGAAGGAAGCTTGTGTTTTCTTTATTTTATCAACTTTCTCTTCTGCTTTCCACTACCCTTTTTACCTCCCCTTATTGGGCTGATCTGGCTCCAGAGTTGGAGGGGATTGGGGAAGGGAGAGAGATAAGGAGCAGATTTAACCTGACCTGTGTAATTATAGAATTGTATCGATGATTATAGCAGTCTGGGTCTAATTGGGAGATAGAAATTACACAGTAGGTTAAACAGAGGACCTTTCATATAAAGATTTACTAAGTATGCTAAAAGAATATAAGATAAAATGAACCTATAGGGTACCCTATGGCCAAGGAGGTATCCAAGGAAGGACAGCTTGGAAGGGGTTCAGGCCTTGTTGAAGGAGAAGAAATGGTCAGCACTGAACAGCAGAGAAATTTTCTGGTTGGCCAGTCTGGTGCTGGTGGGGGAATTGTTTGAAAGCAATAGACAACATTCTGGAGTTACAAGAAGGATGGCAGGAAATCAGCAGCTGGGGTTGCAAGCTTATAGTGAGAGTACCAGTGCAGGTATAGGCAAAATGTCTTTATAGCATATGGGCTCAGTGTGGCTCTGTTTGTAGGTTAGGAGGGTTATAGAAAAGTTATAGCCTGGTAAAGATGCAAGGTTGCAGAGTGACTGCATTCTGGGACCGTGACTGGGGCAGTGCTCTACTAGATGACCTCACACCTACACCTGCTGCCCCTGACTCTTGGTGGAAACTGCAGGACATTCTCTTCCTCCTGCAGTGTCCCTCTAGCAGCCAGCACTGAGAAAGCTTAACATCGTTTTCACTTTAAAGGAGAAATGCTTAAAGGAATTTTGTTGTTCATCACAGAGCATATATTGAAGGGTGCATTAAGGGCTAAGAGACGATGAATTGATAACTGACATGGTGACTGTGAGATATAGAAGATACTAAATGCTGATTTTCTTTTATCTCATGATATTTTGTATGTTCTTTGGAAGGTCCCATCTTCTGTCTTTTGCTTCTTCATGCTGGTTGTTTATGACTCCCCTGTTGGCCCTCTCCCTTTCAGCATTTTATCCACTCTGCTGTGTCACTTCTCATCTCCAGCTTCAATGGAGATGGCCAAGCCTGGCTCTCATCTAGTACTTTTAGCCTACTCTCAGGGGAAATGTAGAACCTCTCATTGTCGCCCTCTTTTAGCCACCACCTCTAACGTTCAGACTTGCCAGGCCTGAGTTAGGTACCAATCCTCAGATTTCTTCAAATTCCAGAATACCTGTCAAATCCTCTGTCCTAAAGTCCACCCTCATTTTGGAGAAGGATCCTCCTTTTCATTTCTGTGCCCCTCCCCTTCTACACAGCACACTGATAACTCTCTCCAAACATTTATTTATTTGTTACCATTCTCTTCAATCTTCCCATAATGCAGCTTGGATGTACAGGATGGGTGAATACTAGCAGAACTGATTTCATAATCTCATAGCGTGTCCTGAATATGAGTTCTACCATCTTCCTAAGAGGTGTGTTCAGGTGTTTGGCCTTGACATCTTTCCTACCTTTGAGGTCTTAAGCAATAATAGGTTGAAGGAGAAGTCACATTTTAACAAATTGATAAAATTATGTCATTTCTATATGCTCCCATTGTCACTGTTCTTAATTTCATGTTTTTATAGTTGAAAACTCAAATTTTTATTTTCTTCCCACAAATCTCCAGATGGGGCCTGTAGCTTTACCACTTCTAATACCTGCATGTTTCACCCTTGCTTTCAGGAGTGAATCTACTTTGTTTTTTAGTTTATGACACCAAGAGCTCAGTTTTTCTTTTCCCTTAAACTTTCCTTTGAAGAAATCAATCACCACCTATTTGGTTCTTCCAGTGGGAAATAACCACAGGTACATCAGAGAACATGATCAGTATTATGAAGGGTACCCTCTGCCTACTGGCCCAGGTGAATTTCCTACAGCTACCATTAGGAAAGATGCCCAAGTACAGATCAACTTCAAAGTCTCTAGAACGGTTCCATTAACCTTTCTTCACGTTTCTTTTATGTTGGTGAGAGGCAAATGCTGACAGGCTGATTTTATAATGTTACAGTGTGTCCTATAACCTTACTTTAGGTTATGACATTCTTGAATTTTTTTCTGTTTCCAAGTGACTGGAATGATTCTCAGTTGTTTTCATAGTGGTAAAAGAATGACTGCTAATTTGGAAATTTTTAATAACAAAAATTTTATGTTATATTCACAAAGAACTGGATGACTGTATTGTAAAGTGGGCTGCAGAACATTTGAACACCAAAGAAGGACTCTCTGGTCATTACAGAGACAGTTATTTACATTTTACATTCAGCACATGGCTAGTCAGTGGATGGCTTTGGAGCTGTCATACCATCTGCGACTTGACTCAAAGACCTATTTGGAGGCTTATGTTGCAGATCCCGTACTTCCTACACAGTAGGGGCCTTGCTACATTTGCCAAATTTGTGCCCTAGATTTTCTGACAACTTCTACATTAGAGATTAAGAAATGTTGATCATTGCAAGCAGGAAAAGCAAAAGGTTTTATTGAGTTTATGATTAAAACTTGTTGTATTACCTCCCATTTAATGCACTGTTAATCTAGAACAATAGATTCTGTTTTCTCTGAAAAAGACATGTCTGTTAGAGAGAGAAGAAAAACCTTTTATATTCTTCTTCCTTGGGAATTTTGAGTAACCAAAAAATAGTATGAAGATCCACAAATTGGGTAAAAATACAAGAATTGACTAAGAAAAAGGCTGTCGTGCTTTACAATTTAGATACAGGCTGATTATAAGTGAAAAGTACATATCTAAATTATCTCTTTCTCATTAAAAAAAACACATATGGGGAAGGCTCTTCACTTTCAGAAGGGAGGACACTAGCTTGATTTATTCATCATTATCCACAATCTGGTCTATAGTATCCTTAATTCCAGTTGTGTGTATGCTTGAATACTGTGTTGGCGCTTACTGAACAACTTTGGAATTTTCTCCTATTCTCCTCTTATAATCCTCTTCATCTTTCAGTGCTCAACTCTGACAGCCCCTCTCTTATGAAGCACACTCCTGTATTCCAGGCAGAGATTGATCATCTAGCCTCCTCTTCTCTGACAATACTTGTTATTCTTTTGTTTTAGAACCTACTCTCTTGACTGTCTGTCTGTCTGCTATCTCTCATCATTTACATACCTACCTACCTACCTACCTACCTACCTACATGTCTACCTATCTATGTCATCATCATCATCATCTACCTATTATCATCTATTGCCTATTTTTCATCTCTTTCTTATTTATGTATTTGATTTATCTTCTTATTCTACAGTATCTTGTACATAGGAGGTATTCAAAAAACTGAATAACAAAAGGATTTCTGAGGAATAAAGTCAGAAAATAAACACTGAATATTTTGAAGGGAAGTTGTAGTTTGTGTTTTTCATTTTTTTTTATTAGCCTTTGTGCTTTCATTAACCAAACAGTTGGTTTTGGCTTCTGTCAAGCTCTTTGAAGCAGGGACAGGAGATTTCAAAATAATGCTGTGTACACAAAGCACAGATGCTTCTCAGTGTTTTTTAGCCCAAGTCCTTTCTTTGCAAGGCCACCCACTTTTGCCAAATTAGGAGAAAGCCAACAAAACAGGAGGCAAGGCATGTGTCCACTCTATAAAAGCTTCCCTGATTTGTGTGGTCAAGCAAACACAAATGTCTTGAGTATCTGCTGTTTACCAGGCACTGTGCAAAAAGTATACCCAAATGAATCATGTGATGGGACTTTGCCATCAATGGGGGAAGTAGTGATGGGGGTGATGTGGGGAGGGCTAAGGCAGAAATACTTGTTTATAGTGAGTGATTGAGGTGTAGTTGTGGTGGATTGATTTGGTTATCTGTGAGCAGAAGCTGAAGTAAAGAAAGTGTTCATTTTTCTGCTGTCGTCTTAATTCATACTCTCTTCCTTTCTTTAAAGACTTACCTTTCCATCTCTACATTCACTTCCCTTATACCATGTTGCACACGGCAGCAAGAATTTTTTTTCTGATCATACTACTGCCCTGATGAAAACCTTCAGTGACTTTCCATTAATTTCCTTAGCATGCCTTTTAGCTTCATCTCTGCAACTTTAGCTTCATCTCTGCAACTCTCTGCCTTATATATTAAATGATAATTTTTGTCTATTTACATTTTTTATAAATACTCTAAGTGCAGTTTCATGTATCTCCTTCTCCTTAGGTATAAGCATAATGTCTGGTATATAACAGAAGCTTAATAAATGTAAGCACATTGGCTTACTGAGGTCAGGGACTATACATTCTATTTCCGGTTTTACTACACTTCTTAGTGTTTTGTGAGTGTTCACACAATTTTGTTTAAGCAACCTGAACTGAAATGGGAACTTCCACAGCAATAAATGTTTGTTAAATAATTTTTTTCTGACTGTAACACCTATTCTTCATTACAGCAAGTTTCCTCTAGTCATCTTAAGTGTGTGACAAGTTCACTCTGCTAGCTGAGATAGCATCCCTAACTTGATCTTCCTTGCCCCCTCTTCAGTAAAGTCAACATTTGTATCCTATTCTGTTTCCTAGATTTACATTATTTGTTTGATATCTGACTATCCTGACTTTGAGTTTTTAAGTTCAGTTCAGTTCAATTAAACTTGGTAGCCATATATTTATTAATTAAACACATAACATTAGGTTAAACCATATAAATTTTCCTACTATTTAACAATTCTTGACTTATAAGAATAGTAAGTTCATGTAGTAGATAAAGAGAATTTCACCTTTTTAAAATTTTCTATTTGTGTTCTTGTAATCTTATAAAGGTAGAATGTCAACTATATTGCTAAGCAATATTCCTTGTGAGAAAAATAATTAAGCACTGCAATTAAAATGGAAGAAACTATTTTAGATTCCACATGTGAGATTATGAGATATTTTTTTTTTTCTGTGTCTAGCTTATTTCAGTTAACATAATGTCCTTCAGGTCTGTTCATGTTGTTGCAAATGGCAGGATTTCCTTCTTTTTTAAGGTTGAGTTATATTCTATTGTTTGTAGATACTATGTTTTCTTTATCCACTTGTCGTTTATGGACATTTAGGTTGTTTCCATAACTTGGCTATATGAATAATACTGAAGTGAACATGGGAGTATAGATATCTCTTTGATATCCATATTTCAATTCTTTTGGATATATACCTAGAAGTGGAATTGCTGGATCACATGGTAATTCATTTTTAATTTTTTGAGGACTTTCCATATTGATTTCTTAACAATAGATTGTTTAATCAGTTGAAGACTGAACAACTGATTAAACATATCACCTCTTAAAGGAAAAGTTAAGAAATGGAAACTTGATCAGAAGAAATTACAGAAAATGAAGCGCAGAAAGAACAAGAAAGGGATACTATTTAAGGAACAAAAAACAGAAGACATTTTTTCTTTTTGTTAATTTGGTAGGTCAGATATTTTCACCAAATTTGAGACTGGGACAGAGTTGGTTATGTTTATTCAGATCATTCTTACCTATGTGAATTGCCTGTTGAGACACAGATTTTATTGCTCCTAAGCTTTTGTCACTTTAAACTCTGTGACACTGTCAAAATCTAAGTTTTTCACAGGTGGCAAAACCCCTCAGAACTAACATGATTTCAACTCTCTACTCACCTTCTTAGATTCCTGATTTTGCTTAGATTTTGGTGTAATGATTCATAAGTCTCCTGTCAGACTTATTTTAGAGATATTTGTAAAACATTTTAACCTAAATTACTTGGCCTATTAAATTAACAGAAAATGAAAATGTCTTCTATCTCAACTTTCTTTTATAGTTTCTCTTTCTTGTTGTTTCTGTGCTTTGTGTAATTCCTTCTGTTCAAGTTTTTATTTTTCAGCTTTTCTCTTTAGATATGTTTAATCAGCTTTCCCACTGATTTTTTTTTGAAAGGGAGGAAACATATAGGTACCTTATATAATCCAAAGATGATAAAAGTATGTCTTGATGTGTTTAGACAGATATATACACTTATGTAATCACCATCCCAATTAAGATCTAAAATGTTTCCATATCCTAGTAAGGTCTAAATTCTGTTATGCTTTTTTACAGTCAGTGAGTCTCTTACCAGGCCACACTATTATATCTATAACCAAAGTTTAGTTTTATCTGTTCTGCTCTGAAATTTTATATAATGATATCATAGGAAGTATATTATTTACTATCTGGCTACTTACACGCAGTATCACATTTCTCAGATTCATGCGTATTTCTGTGTTTATCAGTACTTCATTCTTTTTTATTTTGAGTAGAATTGCATTGTTTAAATATGCAACAGTGTATTTAGTGACTTATCTGGTAATGGATATCCAGATTATTTGCAGATCTTTGCTATTACAATGTTACTGTATGTGTGTGTGTATGTGTGTATATGTATATATATATGTATGTATGTGTATGTATATACATATAAACATATATGTGTATATATATGTACATACACATATATACACACACATGCACATATTTATATGTATGTTATCTTTTCTCTAGTGTTATTACCTAAGAATAAAATTGCTGGGCAACTTATTTGAAAAATTATTTGAAAAATTCACCAGTTTACACATTTAATTTAAAATAACAAAGCCAGACACAGCTCCAGGAAAGTCAATGAAAAATAAGCAGGGTAAATACACATAAAATCATATAATAAACAGTTGAGGATCAAAGATAAAGAACATATCTTAGAGACAACCAGAGAAAAAACCACACGAGAACATTTGAGTGACGTTTGATTTCTCATAAGAAAATTAGATGGCAGAAGATAGTGGAATGTCATCATTACAATGCATTAAATAATTAACTAACTATAAAATTCTATATATCCAGTAAAAGTATTTTTGAAAAATGAAAATAAGACAGAGACATTTCAAATATACAAAAGTTGAAGAATTTGTCAATGGATTATTTGCACTACAATACATGCTGAAGGCTATTGGGCTTGCTGTGGCATCTGTGGCAATCCTTTCTTCCTTGCCACTTCATTGCTACCTTCTCAGCTACCCATCCTCTGTGGGTATGTCCTCTCCATTCACCTTGTTGACCTTCCAGTACCACCTCTTCTGCCACCTCCTCTCTCTTTGGAGTATGTTGGTTTTTCTTTCTAGGTTCTTTATTCTACTTTAACTTCTTTTTCTTTAAATATTGAATAAATATACCTTGTTTTATCCTCTTAAACTTCATATCTGAGCTTTTTGGTCATCTAAAGAAATTTTTTATTTGTAATTTCTGCTGAATCTTATGGTGATTTGTTTCCTTTTGTGTTAGTGAATATTTTATTGGTTTAATCTGAATGCACCCTGAAGGGTAAATTGATCATGCTTTCCTTCAGACGGTTTCATTTGTTTCTATTGGGAACTGTGGGTACAGCTGATATAGTACCACATTAATTCTTTTTGAATGTCTGGGTTTAGAGTGGGGGCCTCCCAGATTCATCTTTCCTAAATTCATGTGGGCTGAAGACACCACAACATTGATGTAGGCATTTATCCTAAGGTAACTTGGCTTCCATATGCTCTTATAGACCACTACTTTCAAATCTTGTTTTAGATCTGTGTTGCTGCTGTCTTTCCTTCCTTCCTTCCTTCCTTCCTTCCTTCCTTCCTTCCTTCCTTCCTTCCTTCCTTCCTTCCTTCCTTACATTTCTTCCCTTCCTTCCATTTCTTCCCTTCTTTCTTTCCTTCTGCCCCCTTACTTCATTATGTTTGAATTTTTTATAAAAGTTGTTTTAATACCCCTAGGAATTAGTTTTACTGTCATGAAATGGTCCTTCTAGACTGCCATACAGCAGAAAATGGCAGGTAAGGACCTAATCTCTAGACCGGGAGTGTTACCCCACCTCATTTAGTCTCAGTGTTTCCTATGTGAAATGGAGACACAAATAAGGCCACCCCAAGATGATGCTGAGGATTGTCAAGGTAACGTTTGTGAACTAACTGTGCAACCATTGCTTACACAGCAGTTCACACACAGATGATCAGTTATTTCTTGTCAAATGAACCAGTAGATGAACATAAAGGCTTTACCTCCCATGAACCTAGAGAGAAAATTGGAGCATGCTTAGCAATTTGCCTCACTCAAGTTGGAGAAAGTCTTGGCAATGATATCTCCTTCCCTGTGAAGACATGCTGGGAGCAAGATAGAAATAAAGAAAAATGTGAAGAGAATGCTGCTTGTGTATATGGATTCTACTGCAAATGCTTGAGAAGGGTAGATGGAAGAGGATGTAAGAAACATGTTGACAGGATAAAATACAACAAGATGGCTAGTGAACTTGAGAACAGCTGTGAAAGAAATGAATACAGAACAATAACAATCAAATTGCCAGAAGGAGAAGATATTGAAATAGTTATATATTATTTTTCATCTCAGGCCCCTATTGTCTGAAAGCAGCTGTATGTAGTATGTGTATTCTACTTGCTGGATTCCTGTCTTCATTAGTAAGCCACCAGCCACTGTATTCTTAGATGCTATTTGTATTATTTCATTTCTTTAACTTTATTTTTTAAATACCAACACTAGCAAGCTCTCTTATACACATTATTTTATTTAATACTTAAAATGACACAGTGAAAGAAACATTCTAAAAATTCTCCTTTTCCAGTTATAAAATTGAAGTTACTTACTTATATTCTCTTTTGATATGTAAGACAAGGTTCTGAGTCTTTCCAGTAGCCTTATTTCCTTAGATTATTTCCCCATGACCCAAAGCTTAGATTTCTTAGCAATAGTCATGGCATGAAACAGATTCCAGTTTTTGTGTTTTCATGTATCAAGAGGGATTGGGGATTGGGGAGGTCTGTAGCATTTGAATTTTAATTATTGTTCTGTTGCTTTTATGGTCTTTTATAGTCTCTCTTTGGTTGACAGATGTTTTCAAGAATCTACTTTTTACTTAACTTTATTCCTTCTGCAATAATAAATCACCACCAATACAGGAGACTTCACTCTCAGTGAAAAAAAATAAAAGAACTAAAAAGTGGTGTTGATATACAGAATGCATTCCATGAAACCCATAGGTTCCAAAGATCTGAGTTTGGTAGAAGTAAACTGAGAGGGAAAAATGATCCTTTGTGAGGTTTAGTGTCTACAGTGTGAAAACAAATACATTGTTTGCGAGTGGCTCACATATTACTGAAATTTCTCTTGTTTATCCTCATAGAAAGGATATCATATAACATGGTGAACAACTCACTCAAGCATCCCTCCAGAAAATACAGCTGGTTTTGATGAGACTACTTTTTAGTATATTCTTTGGGGACTTTATGACAGAACATAAAAAATATAGAACAATTTAATGAAAACAGTTCTAGAAGAGCAAATATAATATAACACAGGGGTGTAGTTCTCACCTCTACTTTAAGAATGTGTACATATATATGTATGTATATGTATTTATATATATGTAAATTTATATTTGCATAACATTTAAAGTAGCCATTTAAAGTGTGTTTTGATGAGTTTTAACAAAATTACATACTCATATGTACATATATTCACCAGAAACATTTCTGTCACCTCCAAAATTCTTGTACACCACTTTAGCAAAACCCTCTCACACCCTCTAAACCACCACTGATACGCTTTCTGTCACTAAAGATTTAGATTTGCATTTTCTAGGGTTTCATATATGTGTACTATTTTGTGTCTGGCTTCCTTTGCTCAGTGTAGTGCTTTGAGATCTATCTACTTTCTTTCATATATTTCTAGATCACTCTTTTTTTACTGATTAGTATTTCATTGTATGACTAGGCCATGTCTTAAAAGCCAACAGAAATTTCTTTACCTTGACTGTCTGTCAATGACTTGCTTAGTTTGGGCTGAACAATTTTTCTCAAGTTTAAATATATTAATTGTCCCCCCAAAGTTTTTATCATGCAATGTATTTATTTGCTAATGTAGCAAGATATTAAAATACATTTTTTTCCTATTATTATTGGCTCAGACCTCAATAAAATAGGTAAAATACATGGCAAATACTCCTACATTCCAAAGTGTTAATCTAACCAAATGGAACTGAAGAAGTAGGAAGTCAAAACTATTTTTCAGCTTTTACTTTACCTTCCACTTCAGTTATCCAGAAGACATTGGAGAAGCCAAGAGAGTGGTTGGAAATTTGAGCTGCACATGCATGCATCCATCCATCCATCCACCCATCCATCCACCCATCCACCCATCCATCCATCCATCTATCTATCAATTAAAGAACAATTAGCATACAATATTATTAGTTTCAGGTGCACAACATAGTGATTTGACACATACCTTATGTTGTGGTCACCATGATAAGTATAATAACACCTGCCACTATACAAAGTTATTAGATATTATCGATTATACTCTCTGTGCTGTACATTACATCTCCATGACTTATTTATTTAAAAACTGTAAGTTTGTATCTTTTAATGTCCATCTTGGTAGGCTGTACTTTTAAAAGAGTGTTGTTAGTGTTTTATGTCTTATGGATTCATGGTGTTGCTAGTTCTCCTTTCTCTTCACACCAAGTGAAATAGGCTTCAAGAAGGTCACTTGAAAAACTTGATCCTGTGTCCCTGGAGTCTGTCAAAGATGCAGAGCCTGGTATGTGACCTATGCCTGGGAGCAACAAAAGTGAAAGTGTGTGGCTGGAGCTGCCTGTCTGGCAGTAGCATGCAGGGCAATAGATGCATTTTAGTAGTATCTGTGCTATGTTCCTACCAATGATGAGTTAAGGTGTGTTTTCTGAGGAACAAAGGTGTGTCTGTGAGGAGGGAAGGAGGGCGACAGAGAGAAAGAAACAGAGAAAGAATCTGAGGCTATGTTAAAGGGACATTAAGGTGATGGAATAACAATAAACGGTAAAAGTGATTATGTGTGGAAATTGCCATGTACTATCAGAGATTGAAAGGGAATATTATGGAATTGTAGGAAGAGACTGCAGCAATTGATTATAGGGACTTCTCTAAGGAACCTATGAAAACATCCTAGGAGAGAATGAGTCAGCTTATGTATCTCAAGTCCAGGGAGCCAGACATGAACATATGGCATGGCAATTAAATGAGACCTCTTCTGCCTCCAAACTTCTTTTACCTCCTCTGTCTTCAATTCTGGGCATACCAGAAACAACCTGGTAAATAGAGAAAGAGGAATAAAAGCAAAGAAGTGTAAATTAAACCAAATACATAACTTTAAAGTAAGTTTAAGCTGGAAGAAGGCAGAAATATAACTCTAAATAAATTCTAGGTTTCATTTATTTTATTCTTATACCTGGTTGGACATGTAAATACTAGGTGATAACTATTTTGTGATATAGAAACAGCATCCAAGGAGCAGTTATGAAATAGGTCTACAGAGGAAGTCTGAATGGACAGTGGGGGAAGAAAAAAATAAACTTTTTTTTCCTGATTGCATTCCATAAGCCCAGGTTGTTCAAAATTCATATAATTTGTGCATACTTGCATGATTGAAATTTATTTTCTAAAATAGATTTTACTGGCCCAAACACAAAATGGCTAATAATAGTCATAATGTGGTATCAGTGAGAAATCATTGCTATGATCTGTTATGAAATATACCACCATATTCATATAACAGCTAAAACCATGCCATTACCATTGGGTTATTCACAGCATGGTGGATCTATTTTCATATACCATAGATTATAGTAAATATGCTTTAATTTTTAAAACAATAGTTTATAAACTTGATGATTGTGAATATAAGATCTCTTTTAGAAGAATGTGTGGTTTGAATTATTCCAGTGGAGAGCCTCCTAGATAAGTAGTAAACTACTTTATCGAGTCGTTTTCTGGCTGCATGACTTTTAGGTAATTCTCCAGATGTACAGCTTAGCTAATGATACATATTGGCTGTCAGAGAGTGTTTAAAATGGCAACAAGTATTTCCAGGCAGGCAGCTGGAATTCTTGATCTAAGGAGCTGAAAAGATTGTGGCTATAGAGTAGTTTATTTGATTCAGAGGAGAACCCCCAGCAGTTGTCGTCCTCTCATGGCAAGGATAAAGTGGCAAGAGGTAGGTGAGCTATCAGATCTCTTATCAAGTCAAGGAGCCTAATCATAGAGGAGTCAGAAGACAAGGAGTCCAGGTGGACATGCAGATAATTGCTATTTATCCCATATGCTCTAGATACGAGGAGTAAAGTAGCAGAATTAATTGCAGAAACCACCTGTTATATTTGGGGAATTAAAGTTTCACCGCTACCATGCTACCAATATTGCTTTGTGTCAAAGTCACTAACAACCTTCAGGTGGCAAAAGCCAGTGGCCTACTCCTAGTCATCCCCTACTCTTCTTATTTTCAAACTTTGATAAATTTGATACTTCCCAACTTTTTGAAACATTTTGTTCACTATGTTTTCTCAAGTACATACTTTCTGGGTCCTCCTTCTACCTCAATGATCGCTTCTTTTCAATCTCTTACAGCACTTTTTTATATTGGAATGGCTTAGGTCTTAGGCTGCGTACTTATTTTATTCTCTATCGAAACACACTCGCTAGATGATTTCAACCATCCTGTGCTTTAAATACCATATTTTGCAGACAAACATCCCCATGGATATCTTTATCCTTGACTTTTCCCTACCTTCAGCATCATATTCAACTACCTAGTCAACATACCACCTGGGTAATTTTTAACCTTCATACCTGCTGTTCCCCAGTTTCCCTTTCTCAGTAAATGGCAACTCCAATCTTCTTAGTGCTCAGGATAGAAAAAGATAAAGTTATTCTGGCATCATCTCTTCCTCTGACATTCTACATCTTTTTGGGCTAAATTATGTCCCCACAAAATTCAGATGTTGAAGCTCTGACCCTCAGTACCTTGGGATTTGACTGTATTTATATTTAAAGAGGTAATTAATGTAAAATGAGATCATGTGGGTAGGCCCTAATTCAATATGACGGTGTCCTTTTAAGGTGATTAGAATAGGTTCACACAGAATAAAGACCATGAGAAGACACAGGGAGAAGATGGCCATCTGCAAGCCAAAGAGACAGACCTTAGAAGAACCAGTCCTGCCAACACCTTGGTCTTGGACTTCCAGCATCCAGAACTGTGAGAAAATAAATTTCTGTTCCATTGTTTAAGCTACTCAGTCTGCGCTTTGGCAGTCCTGACAACTAATACAACATCTAATCCAGCAGCAAATTCTTTCATTTCTGGCTTAAAACATGTATCCCAAATATGATTATTTTTGCTACTTCCTGTGTTCCTATTATGGTCCACGTCATCACAACTTTTATTTGGCTACTTTAATATCTTCTCAGCTGAAATCCTTATTTTTATTCTTTATTTTTTAAATGATTTCTATCTAGTAACCAGAATGGTTCTCAGAGGCTCAAGACCTTCCCATGGCTTCTTAGACTAAAATATAAAACTCTTACATGGTATTATAGGCCTTACATAATTTGTTTTTACCCACTCCTAGGTATCTTCCTCTCATCTTTCACCACTGTCTCCTTAGCATCCACCTTCCTGCTTCTTGAGTACCCCAAGCTCCCTTCTACCTCAGGAATTGTGCCTTACTCTTCTGTCTGGAGTTACACAAAACTTTTTCTTTTTTTCCTGCAAGTCTTTGCTCAAATGTTGACTCATCAAAGAGACGTTCCCTATTAACACCTTGTAAAACGGCATTCGCATCTTCATCATTCTCAGTCTCCTTGCATGTTTTATTTTTCATTGTAGCACTTATAAAATTAAATATTTATTATTTATTATTAGTCTACCCTATCAGAATGCAAACTCTAACACTGTCAGGAATTCTCTTTTTAAACTATTCCCTTGCTAGCATGCATCACAGTACCTGGCACATGATCAACACAATAAATATTTACTGATAAATAAATTAATGTCTACTGATATATTCACTATAAGATTGGCACAGAAGGAGATGTAGCTGAAATGTTGGGGACTTTGGTGCTTGTACTTGGGAAGAAGTGCAAAAACCAGGGAATGACATTGAATTAGAGATTGAATTTTGACAGGTTCAATGTCTTCAAAGCCAAACAATTCAAAGAGATTACCAAATAGCTTTTTGCTTGCTTCAGCCAATGCCTACAGAAGGTTGTTAATAATGCAGTACTGTTGGTCAATTTGCAAAAGGTAGTGGTTTTATTGGGATTGCTCTAGTTTCTGCACCTACATGTTTCTTTTTATCTTTTGTTTATTCTGCTTATTTTCTCTTTTTTCCCCCCATATCACTGTAGTAAGATTTGATTTGTGAGACTTTAGAAAGCAGAACAGAGATCAGTGGATGGAGGTATGGGAGAAGACTCTGTCCCAACTTTTTAATATACTTTCTAGAAGTCAGAGCTTTAAGGATAGCTAGCTCACATTAGCAGATAGCATATTCTCTGTCAGTATTAATGTTAGAGTTAGAGGAACACTGGTGGGAGTGTTGCAGAGTAGGGCAAAAGTATTGGATTTTTAGTTTAGATGGCCTTAGGCTAAGTGATCCTCTTACCTGCCTTTAAAGGACAAGGAAGACAAAAAAGATACCAAAAACAATGCACCCATTAATACTGATGGAAGACAAGATAGTCCTACAGTCACTTATTTATATCCATGATTTTTCTCCCTTAGTAGATCACAAGCCAATCAAGGGCAGTGACAAAATTGTTAACTCTGAACAATAATGGCAGTTATGATGTGAATGCTGATGGTATCAAAGATGAAAACTATCTTTAAAAATAATTTTTAGTCATCATTAAGAGTTATGAATATGCAATTTATGTCTATTATTGAAAATTAGAAAATGTAAATTAAAATTTAAATGACTCACAGATAGTTAGAATTAGCCTTTGGTGCCCTGGGCCTTTTTCCCAAGCAGAAAATTTTTCTTTTTCTTTTTCTCTCTCTCTCCTTTCTTTCTCTTCCCTTC
>CM053510.1:45960652-45981789 GCA_028627145.1 Eidolon dupreanum | reverse complement strand
ATGTTACTTTAGATTTCTTATTTATAAATGGGAGCCAAGAATAGTACATATTCCAACATATTCTGTAAAATTTTGTTGAGATTTAGTTATAGAAAAATATGTAAAGCATTTAGCATAGAGTCTAACTCATAGCAGGAGTTCAGTATAACTCAAGTGATACATGTTATAAGAGTGATAATACCTAAATAAATATAATAATAATTCTTGTGTGTTTGCAATTATTGTTCTTATCAGGAGCAGAGATGAAAAGTATGAGTGTTTTCTGTTGCAGATGGGTTAGCCTACCTGGCTTGTAAAAGTGCACCAGACTTAGCAGCTTCTGTGTCCCTATCTCAGACCCAGCTTTCATTTGTAGTGTAAATTACAGGAGAGCACTGGGTGAGAACATCCCTGGTATGATAAACTGGAAAATCTTTACAGCCTGCTAGGGTGGCTTGTGTCCTTATTATTGGAGAAGAAAATGTATTCAGCATCATTCAGACTCTTTTGTGCTTGCATTTTTATATTGATTAAACCTCACCATTCTTGACTTCTTCAAGTTTGCTCTCTCAGGACTCATCTCCTTGTTGCTTTGCCATCTGTTTAATGTGTCTCTTGCTAGCCTGATTATCTAGCCTTCATTATTCTTTGCATGTTTTCCTACAATCAATCAAGTAAAAATAAAAATGATAAGTGAGCATCTATTGAGTACATACTACATTTTTGAGACTTTGCATAATATTATCTAATTTACAGTGACTCTATCATTTGGGTGTTAGAGCTATTTATAGTTGATAAATGGAAAAACAGTCCCATGACCATAAATCTACTAAAGGGAAGAACTGGGATTTGAACACCATATCCTCTGCTCTTGCCAAAGTCTACTCTTTCCAAAGCATATGGGTGATAAGGAAAAGCTGAACTAAGTAAGCAAGGCCCCTGCCCACAAAGAGCTTATTATTTAGATCAAGATTCAAAAATGCAAAGGCCTATAGCATCCAGGTCAGTAAAGAAAATGAATTCACCTGTTCATGGCAGTGTAATAGTGGGTGGTGAAGATGGATAAATGGGAAAATAAATTTTTATTGTAGCCATGGGGAAGCTGTGTCCACTCTTGCTTTCTGAAATTTTAAGAGAAACAGAAAATATGAATTGTTGTATTATTTTAGATATTTAAAACTAAAAAGACAATAATAATAACACAGCAATAGATGGACATGCAGTATGAGTAAAGCACATTATCATTCCCCAGAGATGTCTGGAAAACTGATTTCTTTCTTGTTGCTACAGCACTGAGTTTTGGAATATTATTAGACCACTCCTGATTTAACTTGGGGAGAGTGAGTATGGTATATGAGAGCTTGGCTACATATTGTTTAGCTCATGTTTAGATTGTGAATTGTAGAGCTTTGAAACTGATGGGTGCTCCAGGCCAAGATGAGGTGGTCCTTGGCACATATGCAGATTAGTTTATGTACCAAAGGTGACTGCTATACTTCCTAGAGTTTTAATGTGATTCTTGCTCATGGAAATGTCATCTACAGCAGTAAGGCTTTAAATATCTACACGTCTCTATGTGTTGGAGACAATGGCTAATTTTTCTGCTGGGCATCCTGACTATGCCAATTTTATTTTATATAATCAGATAAGTAAATCTAATTTATTCTCATTTTTCTATATTAGGTATTTCTGCCAATTCTTATCTATTATTGGCATTTGTCAGTACAGTGCATTGAGTTCAAGAAAAGATAACTATGACATATTTCCATCTTTAGACTGATGACTAGAGACCTCTGACCTATGTTCTAAAATAAATTGTGTCTATTAGGTATGAGGACTGGCTTCTAATTCATAAATTGGCTAATCTAGAAAACAACTTCTAAGGTTTCTGCCTGGCTTAACCTCCCTTTTTGATTTTTATAGGTGATCATTCTTTCCTCCTAATACCAACCAGCCAAAGATGGTCACTGACCTGAAATTTTACACTGTTTCAGTATCAGACTTTCCATTTAGATTGTATTTTTTGACCACATGAAAATAAATTAAAAATCAAGAACTAAATGGAAATATATCTCCAAACAGTTGGAGATTTAAAAACACATTTCTACATCAATCTGAAGTCAAAGAAGCAATCTTAAATAAGCTAGAAAACATTTAGAATTGAATATTAACAAAAATAGTACAAGTCAAAACTTTTGTATACAATCAGAATGTTCCTTTGAGGAAAAACTTTTGACATAAATGCTTATATTAGGTAGGAAAAAAATTAGCAGTCATTTAACTTAAGACATGAAGGCATAACAATTAAACCCAAAGAAAAGTAATACACAGAAAAGCAGAAATTAAAATAATAAAAGCAAAAGATAAACTAAAGAGGATAAGCAAAGCCAAAACTGGTTTTTAGGAAAGGTCGAAAAAAAAATAGACAAACCTAAGGTTAAGTTGGTCATGAAAAATATAAAATGGGAGTTTTGGGTCATATGTTCAGATTAATTAGACATTCACCAATAGTTTCCCAATTTGTACTCTCTTCAGTAATGTAGGAGCATTTTATTTGTCAACAATATCACATCCTAAAACATTTTATCAAGAAAATCAATGTGATTAAGAGAATTAACATAAATTTTGGAGTTAGGTACACCTGAGTTCAGATATTGGCTCTGGCACTTAAACTCTGATTTGCTTGAGTCTTTTCTCCTTTCTGTCTCAATTTCCTCACTTGGAAAATGAGGTATTTGTCTAACCTGAAAACTGTTAGAGAATTAAAATGAGATTCATGTAAGGATAAAATATAATTCCTCTTACATTTTGATTAATGAAGAGGAGGTATTGTTTTATGGTGATAATGTTCATGTTTTATCCTAATACTAGATTAGCATTCTTCTTCAGCCCAGGGTTTATATCTTATTTATCTTTTTAATCCTATAAAACTAAAGCTCAATGCTTTACATATAAAATGTTCAATAAATATTTACTAAATGAATAAATGAGTAGATGCAGTTTTAATACATACATAAAGATTCATGCAGTTGTTATCATTTTAATATGCAGAACAATATGATAGACAGTTTTACTACATTATCCTATGTTAATATAATTGCTAGGAACTCTTCAGTTAAACCATATGAAACTGCCATTTTCGCAGATCAAAAAGTTTAAAATCAACAACTTTATATGACTCAACCTAATGCCCTGGAGTATTTGATTACAGCTGTTCTTTCTTGGTTTATATTAATTTTTATTTTCTTGCTCTTTAGGCAACATCTGTTCAGAGATTTTCTTGAACTTTTAAGAACATTACAATTCTTATAGCAATTTGCTTCATAAGTGTTCTGCCGTAGATGAAGAAAACTTTTTTTCAGGACCACAGTCTATGTTAACTAGCATACTGCTAAAGGAAGGACCAAAATTCTAAAATTGAATAGAACTGAATTTCAGCTCTGGCATAAATACTAATTAGTTGTGTGATGAGCTTGGTCAAATTAGCTCACTTTCCTTGAGTTTTGTTTTCCTCATTTCAAAATGAAAGTCTTGAGCTGGAAAAATTATCTCTTAATCTCATTCTAGTTACAAAATATTTAAACCTAAACATAAAACATTGATTATTTACACATTCTTTATTAAGCCTTTAATTGACCTGTAACATACTGCTGATACATGTATAAATATGTCAATAATTTGGTATAAGTCTGTATGTAACAGAATGATGTGAGTCTAGTAACCCATATACATGTATATGTATATAATAATTTACAAACATGTATCTATAAATATTTATATACAGAATCATGTGTATCTATATGAACCTAAGCATGGGTTTGTACTCTTGTCTCCAATTCTAATCTATCACCACATGATTCATCTAGCCTCTTTCCTTGCTTGTGTATAAATTCTCACTCCAACAGTAAGGAATTGGCAACCACCATTTACAATCTATTGTTCAATTTAGTGTTCATGTGTAGTGGTATTAAAATTGTTTATCCATACTCCTGTGGGGAAAACACTGTATCATCTAGAGTACAATTCTTATGTAGTTTCTCTTATTTTAGTCTTATAGACTCCACTCATTTTCAAAGATCAGCACCTTTTTCCCCCAACCCCTTCATGTATGATGTTATTTCATACATTTCATAAATATAGTAAGGACATTTAATCACATTTTTATATTTCATCTTGGGATCCCATGACCTAAATGATTTTTTAAAATATGCATACATTAAGGTTCACTCTTTGTGCTGTAATGTTCAATAAACATGAATGCACAAATGCATAATATCATGTATACTATATTACAGTATCATATAGAATATGTTCATTACTGTAAAAATTTCACTTCTTCAATTCGACCTTTCCTCCTCTCTTCCAGAATCCCTGGCAACCACTGATATTTTTAGCATCTTTTGAGTTTCATCTTTTCTGGATTGTCATCTAAATGAAATAGTTCAGTATGTAGCTTTTTCATACTGGTTTCTTTCACTTAGTAATATACACTTAAGTTTCCTCCATGTCTTTTGTGGCTCTACAGCTCATTTCTTTTGTTGCTGAATAACGTTTAATTGTACAGATATAGTATAGTTTGCTTATCCATTCACCTGTTAATGGACATCTTGATCGCTTCCTTTTTTTTTTCTTTTTTCTTTTTCTTTTTTGCTATTATAGATAAACCAGATATAAAGATTAGCATGCTGGATTTTATGAGCATAGTTTTCAAATTAGTTGGATAAATACTCAGGAACATGATGGATAGATCATAGGATAAGACTATGTTTAGCTTTGTAAAAAACTAGAAAAATGTCTTCCAAAGTAGCTGAACTATTTTGAATTCCCATCAACAATGAATGAGAGGTCTGACTGCTCTGCATACTCAGCAACAATTAATATTGTCAGTTAAAATTTTTTTTTATCCATTTAATGATATATAATTGTTTTAATTTGCAATTCCTGACTAATGTTTTCATAAGCTTATTATTATTATTTTATATATATAGCTTCTTTATTGAGGTGACTACTCAGGTAATTTGCCCATTTTAAAATGGGTCGTTAGCTTACTTACTGTTGACTTCTTTTTAAAGTTCTTTATATACTTTAGATCTATAAATTTCTTTATAAGATACATATTTGGCTAATATTTCCTTATTTGTAGCTTATCTTTTGATTTTTACAATGTATTTTTCAGAGAATTTTTGAATTTTAACAAATTACAAATTAATTTTTTTCATGGATTGTAAATTTAATGTTAATCATAAACCCTCATCACCAAACCCAAACATCATCTAGATTTTTTTCTATATTTTCTTCTATAAACTTTGTAGTTTTGAGTTTTACATATAGGCCTATGATTCATTTTGAGTTAATTTTTGTGAAAGATGTAAGATTTCTTTCTAGGCATGTGTAGTTTGTTGTTTGTTTTTACTGTTCTTGTAGGGTATTGTTTGTTTGTTTGTTGTACCTCTAATTGTTTCAGAACAGTTTGTTGAAAAAAAAGCTACCTGCATTGAATTACCTTGCTCTTTTGTCAAAGATCAGTTGATTATATTTGTGCATATCTATTTCTGGTCTTTCTATTCTGTTCTATTGATCTATGCATTTGTTCTTTTACCAATATCATTCTGTTCTGATTACTATAGCTTTATAGTAAGTCTTGAAACTAGGGAGTGGGATCCTCCAAATTTGTTCTTCTTCTTTAGTATTTGGTTGGCTATTCTAGGTCTCTTGCTTTTACATATAAACTTGCAATTAATTTGTAGATATCTGCAAAATAGTTTTCTGGGATTTTGATTGGGATTACATTGCCTCTATAGATCATGTCGACAAGAATTGACATTTAACAATATTGAGTTCCAGTCCATGAACATGAATTATTTCTACACTTGTGCAGATCTTTTTTTTTATTTCTTTCATTAATGTTTTATAATTTTTTACATATACATTTTTATATATTTTATTAGATTTATATCCAAGTATTTCACTTTTTTGGTGATATAAGTAATATCCTTTTGAAAATTTCAAATTCCATTTGCTCATTACTGGCATATAGAAAGGCAATTAACTTATATATATTAAGTCATACTTGCTTAGTTCCAGGAATTTTTTTTTTTCACTTCTTGGGATTTTATACATATGCGATCATGTCATCTGTGAACAAAGGCAGTTTTGTTTCTTTCTTCCCAATTTTGTATATATTCTCTTTTTGTCTGCTTGTCTTATTGCACAAGTTAGGACTTTGAGTACAGCATTAAATAGGAACAATGAGAAAGTACAACTTTGACTTCTTGTTCTCAGTGGGAAAATGTCCAGTTTCTCACTATTAAATATAATGTTAAGATTGGGGTTTTGTGGATGTTCTTTATTTAGTAAAAAATTTACTTCTGTTTCTAGTTTAAGAGTTTTTATGATCAATAGTTGTTGGATTTTTGTTAAAATTTTTACATCTCATGGGATCTCAGAAACCATTCCAGGCTTGACCAGGGTTATCTGGAATGGAAAATACCTGGGATAGATAATTAACAGACAGGCCTCAGCAGGGATATTTGGGGTCTGGTTGTAAACACCATTCGGACCTCATCAATGCAATAAAGTTTATGATGCTTTTTCATGATGGTTACTGTGCATTAGAATATTGAGGATAGTTTCTCTCAAAGTAAAGATAATGTAGATCCTTGGATGACCAGGTCTGGAGTAGTATGTCAGGAGATGGGAAAACCCCCAGCATGGCAGGATCTTCCTCCCTTGAGCTGCTTTGAACTATGAACAATTGCTATGAGAAGATGCCATAAGAGGCACAATAGGATTGAGATATTCTAATAAATTTAATCTTTTTTAAAAAAGTTATTAAAATAGTTATTAAAATAGTTATTAGTTATGAAGCTTATTTTAGAAATCATTCCAAAATAGCACTTTTGTTAATAGATTCATGTAGATTTTAACCCAGTCCTCTACATTGTAAGATTTGCATTTAAAGACTTAATGCTTGTGCTAGGTCCCTTTGTCTTTTGCACATCCATGTTGCTTCAAGAGCTATATTCTAGCTGTGCCCTTATCTCTATGACAGCTGATGGAGAAGAAAGACAGTCTCCAAATAGGGTCTTAATTAAGTTCCAGTTCTTGAGTGTGGGACTGAATACTCTTTTCTCTTAGTCGTTTTCATCCAGTCATTTCATATATCAAAACTCACTCATCACCATGAAGAAAGATGAAAGGGCAAGTGATGAGACCTTAATAAAATTACTTTAGTCTTGACACAAATCAATTGTTAGTGATAATGATAAAAATAAATATTGAGAATTATATACTTTATGATTAAATAGTCTTATTTGAAAATTTATTTGACCTTGACCTTTTACTGATTCATCTTTTAGATTAATATTTAACTATCTAGTTTTTCATTTCCTTGGAGCTTCACTTGGGGATTAACTTGAGTTTGGTAGAAAAGTAGCCATTAACTATTCAACTTATTGTCACCAGTGACATAAATAAATGAAGTAAGAAGTAATATAATTTGTTTTGGAACATAATCTGACCTATTATTTCCCCAAGGGTAGAATTCGAAGTTTATATTATCCTTAGGTAGGCTCATAGGAGGATTGTATTCTGACTGGTTCACTCTACAGAGAAGAAATCTAAGGCTTGGAAAATGTTAAACATCTTCTTCAATATCACATGACTATAAGCAGAAAGACAGTAGAATCTTCGAGCCTCAGTACACTGCTATTTGCACCATCAACACTGCATTATCTTTCATATGTGAATGCTATCAGAAATGCTGAGGACAGTTTTTAATGAAACATATATTAATGGACAACAGAGTTACCCAATATAAGACTTGGAGTCTATACTCATTAAGGCTGGATCATATATATTTCCTCAGTTAGGATGTTCAACCTGTTAAGTAGACATTGTGAAGAGCTTTTCACAATCCCAATCCCACTCTCTTCCCATTCTGTAATTTTTATCACACCATGCCATAATTTACAAGCTAATGCTTACATCTACTGTCTAAGCTGAGGAAAAGTGAACAAATACTCTGTTCAGAACAAATACTCTGAGCAGAAACATAGCACTGCCAAACATTCCCCAAGAAATATTATCAATATTTACATATAAAATATATTATGACCAACACACATATGGCCTGAAATGCAGTTAAATCTACTAAGTAACTTTGAAAAACCCTGCAACAATAATTAACACACTAACAAATGTGAGAACACATTGATTTCAAGGAAAATGATCTAATTAATTGACTGTTTTAAACTGTGATTTATTCCTTCCGCCTGTAATGCCCTATGTGTGTTAATTTTTGTGTTTCCAATTGGTAGAAAACACATGATAAACAATGAAAAGAGAACTAGTATAAACTTTTTTCCTCCACATTGAGTCTTCACTATTTGAATATGGAAAACCATGATAGTAGTAGCAATACTAATCATATTAAAAATAATTGTGTTGTTTATATTTGGTAACAACATAAAAATATAACTGGTCAAATGACTATCATATTCAAGCCATTTTTTTCTTGCATGATTTCATTTTGATCCTACAGTGTAGGTACCATTATCTCTCTTTTAGTTGATTATACAAATTCAGGAAGATTAAGTAATTTGCTTGATGTTAAAAAACTTATGTAAGTCAGAGAGCTGGGTTTTGAACATGTCTGTGATTGCCTCCAAACTCAGTGTTCTTTAATATGCTACTATATTTTAGACTCAGTAATTCTTAGTGGTAACTGGATCATGTATTATTATATGTCATATGATATATATCATGGCCCTCCAAAGAAATAGAACCAACAGGATGTATATGTATTTGTCTGTCTGTTGGTCATCTATCATCTATTTATCATCTATGAGAGAGAGATGGAAAGGAAGAGGGGCAAGGAGAGAGGGAGGAGGGAGGAAGGGGAGAGACGGGGGAAGGAGAGAGAGAGAGAGGGAAGGAATGGAGAGAGATTTTTAACAAATTGGCTTGCACGATTATGGAGAATGATAAGTTTGAAATCTGCATGGTGAGCCAACAGGCTAAAGATTCATGTGAGAGATGATGTTGGAGTATTGAGTCTGAAGCCTGGAAATTCAGGCAGGGTTTCTATGGTATAGTCTGGGAATAGGATTCCTTCTTTCTCAAGGAACCTCAATCTGTGTTCTTAAGGCCTTCAACTGATTGGATGAGGCTGACCCACATTATGAAGGGGGTAAAGTCAACTGATTTAGATGTTAATCACATTGAAAAAGTACCTTTACAGCAACATGTAGACTATTGTTTGATCAAACAATGGGTCACTATATCCTAGATAAACTGACACATAAAATTAACCATCACAATATGAGAATCTCAACTCTCTGAGTAGGAAGCTGTGGAAAGCAGCCTCTAAGGTGCTCTTCAATGATTCCTGCTTGCTATTATTTATGCCCTTGTGTAATTCTCTTTGAGTGTGTGCTAGACCTAGTGGCTCACTCCTAACAATAGAATTCTGCAAAATAATGGGATGCCTCCTCAGACATCAGCTTACAAAAAAACTATAGTTTCCATCTTATATAGCTTCTCTTCTTGCATCTTAACTCTAAGGGAAGCCAGATTCCATATTGTGAGCTCCCTGAGGGAGACGCTTTTGTAGCATAGAATTGATGTCTCCAATCAACAGCCGTTGAAGACCTTATACCCACCAATGTGAGTGAGCTTGGGAGCTGGTTCTCCTTTAGTCAAGTCTTGGGGTGATTGCAGCTATGGTGAACAACTTGACTGTAGCATTATGAGAGATCCTGAGTCAGAGGTACTCATTTAAACCACACCTGAATCCCTGAACCACAAAAATAATGATAATGAACACTTATTGTTTTAAGCTGTGAAATTTTGGGGGTAATTTGTCACATAGCCATGGATAAAAAATACAAGAGCCATCATTGTCTTGCTTGTTAATTAAAGATGTGTCTGAGATGTATTCCTCTTTCCTTCTCTTGAGTTTTTAGTGAAGATTTGTTGTTGGATGTAGAGATATTATTGTGAGATAGAGGATAAAGAACATTTTGCCTTGTTGGGTTTTAACTAGGAATTGCTAAGTCTAGGACTTGATAGGTACTCAATGAACAGTCTTTAAAGCATAGAAACAAAAGCCACCAGAATTAGTAAATAAATACCTAAGAAGGCTAGTAAATAACATTTCTAAATATCTACACATGTTTATTTCTGTTCATTTTCCCTAATTCCTGTTAAAGCAATCAGAACAATACAAAATACAATCATTAATCAAAATCAGCTTCTTATTAAAGTACAGCTTTTCTCCATATATTCGGAAAATTCTCCCATGCATACTATACAGTAATTGGAGTTAGATTACTTTTTACAACCAAATGATTTTCTTGAGGGCTCTACTTTTGTCTCAGGTGTACTGAGCCCATTTATATGAGCAAAATTTGTAAAAAAAAATATATATACCAAGTTTTTGGGTCTGATTTTGGCAATTAGCTAGTGTGATTTGGATGCACAAAATTTGTAGCAGCAAATTTTAACAGTGCCCCACATAGATGCAGCTACCAGATTTAAAAAACAAAAAAAGAAAAAAAACAAATTGAACTTGGGTGATCCCATTTTAATTTCATTTGGGTGATAGTATACAGTTTTAAAATGATCTGACTTACAGATTATTTCTGGGTTCCTTACAATGGGACATACCTGCCTTCAGACTTTCCTATGATAAAATCTACTAGGAAGGCAGTAGCTCAACAATTAACGGCTTCAGGATTTTTGAGCAAACCCAAAGAGTTATGTCAAGTACCATTTTTTTTTATATGTTGGAGGATGTGGTCTAATGACATGCAATGATTCCAGAAAGCCCATGACCTCTGGCATCCCAGAGGTGAGGTCACTAAAATTTGGTGTTGTGATACACTGAAGAATCAAGGTCATTGTGAGAGGTAGCAGAAATACAGTTGTCCTTTATCATGGTTAAATATTAACACCTGCATATGACTTCTCTTAAATTATTTAGAATGGTTTTATATGTATTCTTATATTAATGGTACATTTTATAATATTTTTTTGAGATGAATAGAAATGCTTAGAATTAGACCTGGGAAATGCATAGAACTCAGCCTGTTATCTATTTCCATAGTTGTACTATTAATATATGTCATGCTCATTAATATATTCATCAATTTATTTGAAAAATATTTAGTACATATATTGAACATTGTTCTTAGGTACTGCAGATACAATAGTTAGCAAGACAAGCAAGGTCTGATTCTCATTGGACTTCCTAGAAGGAAGAATCTTATACTGAACAAATGAATGGATAAAACGATTTCAGTTATTGATCTGGTATTATGTTCTTGCTGCTGTTATAAATTGCCACAAACTCTTGACCCACAGCTTTACTCTCTGAATTTGATGGTTTTGTCCTCTGGGCTCATGGCTCTACTCTCTGAGTAATCCTTTTTCATAAAGGGTAGCAAGTTTTTGCAGTTGAATAATTTTATCAAATTCTTTCATGCCTTTAGAATCTTAGGAGTCTAACAAACTTGTTTTATTTCATCTTTCTCTGTATCTTTTAATCCAATCTGGCAGGTTTTCTGTTGGTGTAGCATGCTCAAAAACCTTGTGTGACTCATGTATGTCTTAAGGCTGCATTCTATTAGATAAGAGTCTCTTCCATAAGAATTTCCTGGATTAGATGACTGAAGACATCCATGACTTGCAGACCTAATCTTTTCAAAGAGCTTTCTGAGGGATAGATGCTCTGATCTTTGATCCTTCTAAGGCACTAGTAGAATGTTGTTCAGCCGCATCCTTGATTTTCTCCCAGAGCATGTTTCCCCGGCAATGAATCTACTAATTTCGGTATCTTTTGCAATCTGAATAGGCTGAGAATTCTCCAAATCATCAGAGACTAGTTACTTTTTGCTCAGCACTCCTTTCCTTGATTTACATATTTCGCTTCACATTTTATTATGGCAGAAAGGAGAAACCAGGCTGCAACTCCAAGCTTTACTGCCAACATTTGCTTAGAAATCACCTCAGCTAAATATACGGTTTATTACTTACAAGTTCTGCTCTCCACATAACGCACAATTCTGTTAAGTATTCTACCATCTTATAACAATAATCCCATTTCCCCAGTTTCTAATAACATGTTTGTAATTTCCTTCTTAGTCCTTACCATTACCTTCTTTGATGTTCATATTTCTAGCAACAGTCTGTTTATGACTACTTAGGTGTATATTATATAGGTTTTATATTTTGTCCTCACTTCTTTCTGAGCCCTCACTGGCTTCTTTAAATTATGTATTTCTACTAAGTCTGCTCAAAGTAATCTAGACTTATTCTGTTATATTCATCAAAAGTTTTTCAGCCTCTGTCCATTGATCAATTCCAAAGCCTCTCCAAATTGTTAGATATTTGTTACGGCAGCACCCTGTTTTTAGTTACTCAAATCTGTATAGTTTCCTGTAGTTACTTCTGTATAATCATCATGCCTTAAAAACATACACATTTATTTTCTTATAGTTCTGGAGGTCAGAGTCTTAAAATAAAAAAAAGTCAGGCTACATTTCTTCTGAAGGCTCTAGGGGAAATTCTTTTTCCTTGCCTTTTCTAGCTTCTAGAGACAACCTGTATTTTTTGGTTCATGGCCCCATCCTCCATCCTTAAAGCAGCATAGCACCTTCCAATCTGTCCCTCTAACTCTTACCCTTTTGCCTCTCTTATAAGGACCTGTGTGATTATATTGGGCCCACCCAAATTATCCAAGGTAATCTTCCCATCTCAAAATCCTTAACATAATATTTTCAAGGTCCCTTTTGCCCTATAAGCTAACTCAGTCACAGGTTTTTGGAATTAGGACACAGATATCTGTTTTAAAAGATTTTTATTAAAATATAGCTAGCATAAAAATATCAGTTTCAGGCGTACACCATAGTCATTCAACATTTATACACATTAAGAAGTGATTATCATGATAAGTTCAGCAACCATCTGACACCATACAAAGCTACTACAATATTATTGACTGTATTCCCCATGCAGTACATTCCACTCCCATGACTTATTTTTTTATACCTAGAATTTTAACCTCTTATTCTCCTTCACCTTTTTTTTCCCCCTTTTAAAAATTGTTAAACTACAGTTGACATTCAGCATTATTTTATATTAGTTTCAAGTGTACAGCATAATGGTTAGACATTTATGTAATTTATAAAGTAATCTCCCTAACTAGTCTAGTACCCACCTGGCACTATACATAGTTATAACCATATTTTTGACTATATTTCCTATGCTATACTTTACATCCACATGACTATTTCATAACTATCAATTTGTAATTCATAATCCCTTCATTTTTTTCACTCTGCCCTCCAACCTTCTCCCATCTGGCAACCATCAGTTTATTCCCTGCATCTATGAATTTGTTTCTATTTTCTTTGTTTATTTTGTTCTTTAGATATAAGTGAAATACTATGGTATTTGTCTTTCTCTGTCTGACTTATTTTATTTAGCATAAAACCTTCAAGGTTCATCCAAAGACTTGGATGTTTTTGTAGTACCAGTATTGAGCCTATCATACATATGTTATGTGAAGACAATAAAACTGAGTGTTCTAAAAGGCAGTTATTTAAATCAAATGGTCAGAGAAAACTTCTCTGAGGAGAATGTGTTTAAGCCGAGACCCGAACGGTGTGAGGAAGTCAGCCATGATGAAAACTGGGGGTGAAACAGCAAGGGCAATGTTAGCTTGTTATGTTCGAGAAACAGAAAAAAGACAGTGAGGCTGAGACAGAAATGGTGAATTGTTTGAAATTAGGTCACACAGGATCCCATTAATTAAAGGAATTTAGATTTTATTCTGTGACAAAAAAAAAAAAAAAAAAAACCTTACAAGACAGTTTTAAGCAAGAAAATGACATGATCTGATAATGCGTTTTATAAAGATTATTCTTCTCATTCTGTGGATAATGAATTGTAAAGGGACAGGAGAGCAGGGAGATGAGACAAGAGGCTGTAGTTGTAAGAGCAATAGTTTTGGTAAGAAATCATGGTGGCTTTAAACTTAGGGAAGCAGTAGAATTGTGCAGATTTGTAATTCATTTTGGAAGCAGCATTAATAGGATTTGCTGATACTAGGTGGAGGGATTGGAAAATATTGGGATTAAGGATAACTTCTGGGCTTCAGTCTTGAGTAACTGAATGCATTTTAATAAAATAGAGAACTCCTGAAACTCTGCCTCCCTCAACTCGTGGCCCCATCCAAGCCATATACAAGTGTATCCTCAGCGAATCAGGTGCTCCTTGCTGAGCAGTACCTAAACTCACAGTGGTGGCAGCTGGTCTTGGTTTCTGGTGTGGCCTTTTGAGGCAACTGTAAGCACAGCATCTGTGGATTGCTTGCTGAATCTTAACAGGTGGCTCCAGAGGGGCAGAGGCTTGGGTTAAATTTGGCCTGCAGCTAAACCCCTCTCAGGACTGTGCCATTGGACACCTACCATACAAAGCCACACGAATAAGACCAAGAGACTTAGGAACTTTGCTTAGTACATAGAAACAGACACAGACACAGAAAAGCAGCCAAGGAAGCAGAAACCATATGAGAGAACAGAACAGAGATCCAGAAATAATGGAGTCAAGCAGTCTAACAGATGTAGAGTTCAAAACACTGGTTATAAAGATGCTCAGTGAACTTATTGGAAGTGTAGATAAATTCAGTAAGAACTTTAACAAAAAGATAAAATACCCCATAAAAATAGAAATGAAAATTACAAAAGGGAATCAGCCAGAAATGACAAATACATTATTTGAGATGAGAAGTACAGTAAATGGAAAAAATAAAGTGAATAAAGAAGAGGATCAAATGACCTATGTAGAGAATGGGAAAGCCCGAATAGCAAGAAAAAAGAAGCCAAGACTAATAATAATTTAAGGAGCCTATGGGACACTATTAAAAGTCAAAATATTTGGGTCATCGGGGTACTTGAAGGAAAACAAGATATTGAACAGCAATTTGAAGAAATAATGATGGAAAACTTCCTTAACCTGGTGAAGGAAATAAACATAAAATCCAGGATGCTCAGAGGGTCCCCAAATCTAGGAACCCAAAGAGATCCACACCAAGGTGCATCATAATTAAATCTCAAAAGTTAAGTACAAAGAGAATCTTAAAAGCAGCAAGAGAAAAGCAGATAGTTACCTACAAGGGAACACCTAAAAGACTGGCAGCTGATTTCTCAAAAGAAGCTATGCAGGTCAGAAAGGCTTAGCACAAAATATTTGTTGTGATGAAAACCCTGGATCTACAACCAAGAATACTTTATTCAGCAAAACTATCAGTTAGAGTTGAAGGACAGTTGAAGAGCTTCCTAGACAAAAATAAGCTAAAGGAATTAATCAATAGCAAGCCAGTATTATAGTAAATATTTGAGGGACTTTAAGAAGAAAAAACATGTATCAGAAAACAGGAATAAAGAATGGTAACAACTATATTCCTATCAATAAGTACCTCAGATGGAAAAAAAAATTAAGTGCTCCAACTAAAAGACCCCTATATGCTGCCTACAAGAGACTCACTTCAGATAAAAGACACACACAGACTAAAAGGAAGGGGATAGAAAAAGATATTCCCTGATGGACCTAGAAGCTATTTAAGTCAGACAGAGAAAGATAAATACCATATGATTTCACTTACACACAGAATCTAAGGAACAAAAAGAACAAACTAATCAAAAACAGACTCAAAATATAGTAGACAATTTGGTGATGAATAGCAAGGAGGGGTATTGGGGGACTAGGAGAATGGGGTGAAAGGTTAAAGAAGTACAAATTAATAGTTGATGGATGGTCACGGGGATGAGAAGCATGGCATAGAAAATACAGTTAGCATTAATATGTTGGCTAGGTGGAGGGTCAGCAGAGAGAGGGAGCAATTGGAGGGATCATTTTATGAACTATACAGGTGTCTAACCAATGTACTGTATACTTGAAACTAATTAAAGTAAATAAATTAATTTAGAAAAAAGAAAAGAGAATAATAAGGGAAGAAGCAGTTTGGAGTACTGAAAATCAAAAGTTAAATGTGTTATTCTTATTAGATATTCAAGTAGAGATACCAATTCTCAAGTTGGATATTTGGTACAGAAGTTAACCTCAATAAAGAGCTTAAAAATAAAGTGATTCTTTTAAAATTTAAGTCAGAACAGGACACTCATTGCTGAGAACTTCTAAAAGCCTCTGTTTCCCTTAGAGTCTTTATCATGGTTCATAGGGCTCTCAAAAGCCAGTTCTCTATTGCCCTTCTGATTTCATTTCATGCAATTTCCCTTTACCCACTTGCTCTAGATGTAGTGGCTTTCCCTCTTCATTCATTTAGGTCTCTGTTGAAATGTTACTTCATCAAAGGACCCTTCTCTGGCCACTTTTCTAAAATAGCACCTTTCTCCAGTTCTCTGTTCTTTAACCTTGATTTATTTTTCTTCATTGCATTGATCCCTCTAAAGTTTGTATGTATGTATGTATGTATGTATGTATGTATGTATATATGTATGTATATGCATATGCATGCATTTATTCATCTAAGTTCCAGAATGTAGAATCCATTAGAGTAAGATTTGTTTATTTTATCCACTACTATAGACTTAATACCTAGAACAGTGCTTGACACAAACAATTATTTGTTGGAATTAATGAATGATAATGAGATAGGATTTGGAAGGATAATTAGACACAAAGATTATGAATGAAGTAGGAATTGGGTTTAGGTAATTTACTGATGTTACCACTAAGGTGAATACTAGAGAAGCAACACATTTTTGGGGAAAATGATAAATTCATTCTTTGACATGAGCTTAAGATATTTTTAGACATCGAAAAGGAGATAAATGAATGATTCTGAAGCCTAGGATAGGAACTTGTGGAGGGGATATAGGTTAGACCAAGTGATTTGGGTAACAGTTGCACCCATTGAAGTGGTTGACACAAAGCAGGTGATTATAAGTGTGTTAATTAAATTAGTGGTCAAGAAATATCAATTTTCAAACAGTATGAAGATTATTCAAAAACTAAAACTGGAACTACCATTTGTTCCAGCAATCCCACTTCTGGGTATATATCCAAAGGAAATTAAATATGCATCTTGAAGAGATAATATGTATTCCCATGATCATTGCAGCCTTATTCACAATCCAAGACATCAGAACAACCTGTGTTCATATAAATATTACACAGCTATAAAAAAAGAGAGTAGATCTTTCAAGTTCTTACCACAAAATAGATAGTAACTACATGAGGTGATGGAGTTGTTAAGCTGTCTTAGTGTGGTAATCATTTGGCAATATGTGTGTCAAATCATCATGCTGTATACCTTAAACTTATGCACTGTTACAATACTATTTCTATTTCACAGGTATAATTCTCTAAATTCTCCTTTTCAATCAGAAGTTAAGATTTTTGCATATATTGGAAATCTCTGTTTCAATGTGGTATGTTTGTGGACCTTCTCTTTTTTGCTGTCCCAATGCTCTACATTGACATTTTATTAGAATTTAGCCAAGTCTGGTAAATATTGAGTATTTGCTTTGTGCTAGGCAGTGTAGTAAAAATGGTATGGATATAAAAAAAGAATAAATCTCTATCTTCAATGAGTTCACAGTCAAGAAATGTGATGATTGTTGATGATTATTATGTTAGCAGTATGAAACTATAACCACAATAGGTTATACTGTATCCTATAATAGAAATATGCATAAGATATAAATGAAGTGCAAAAGTGAGACACCTAATACATTCTGTAGAAGTAGGGAATGTTGGGAGGTTTTCTTAGAAGATATACCTTATCTGAAATTTTAATGGTGAATAGATTTGGCTAGGTAAAGAAAAAAGGAAGGAAGGAAGGGCATTCTAAATATACAGAGAGGAGTATAAATAAAATAATGGAAGTCTGAAACTATGTGTTATGGGCAAGACTCTCCAAGAAACTCATTACTTTTACATTGAATTTCATATAAATTCAGCATTCTTTTTCTTGTTTCTGCAGGAGTGTCCCAGGTAAAGGTACTAAAATAAATGGTTTATACTTCCATCCCAAGCAGTGGGTCAGAAGAAGGCACAACTGAACTGGGGAAATAGTAGTTGGGGGAATAGTGCTGATTATGAGGGCAGCAAACATATTCAAAGCTTGGAGGAGAAAGAGGATAAAGTGACTGGAACAAGACTGATGAAATGGTTCGTAAATAAGGCCATGATGTAGTGCTTGTCATGAGTGGCATGGGGTTGGCGAGCTGCTTAAGATCCTAAGGACTGGGCAGAAAGGAAGCTAGTTTGGTACCTTAAATCAAATTTACTTCCCAGGCATGTAGAATTTTGCATGGAACTTTGTTTTATGACAAGTATAATCAGATTGAGGAATAATACTCTTTTTTTTTTTTTTTTTTTTGCCTATTCTTGAAGCTTGCTTACACTCCTCTCAGAAAAGAAAACAAGAAAATAATTTAGAAATCAAAACTAGGACACCAGACCTGACATCAATTAATGTATTATGTACTAAGGAATTCTCCTGGTAGATTAACAGCAAGATGTTTCAAAGAATCATCTTGGATAATAAGATAAAGGTAATGACAGGAACATACGTCTTCCCAGATGCTGAAGATATTAAGCAGGGATCAGAAGAGAATAAGTAGCATGCTTAACGTCGCTCTCTTTCTCTCTTTAGGATTTTTCAGGAGGATATTTGCTAAATTTCATAATTGAACTACTTGAGTTTTAAAGGGAAAAGGAAGAAAACAGTCAGTTCCAAACAGATGTTAGTCACATTAGACATTTGCATGCCTATATAAAATCTCCTGATCATCCCATAGAATGAGTTATGTCCTAATGAGAAAAGGGACATCCAGAAAGGTTGAATGCCTGGGTCAAAGTGCAGAGTTGACATACAAATATGAGTCTGCTTACCTCTGAATAGCACAGTCTTTTAACCACACTATACTCACTGTCCATTTGAATTATAAATCTTAATTAAAAGAAATTTAGAATAGGAGGAGAGTGCACGCTGAAAATTGGGAAAATGAGTACAGAAATTTAGAATTTAGAGGTGACCTAGGAAGTCACTTCAGCTGTATTCTGCCCCAGGTTTTGTCATTGACCCAGCTTTCAGTGACAAATTATCTCCCCTCTCTGCATCTTTGGTGGCAGGTTTGTTAGATTCATAAAAAGTTAACTTTTGCCGAGAAAAGAAGCTGCTTTCATCTTTTCCACCTTCTTTCATGTAGGTATTAGATTCCTGTGCAACAACTGGCTGCTAAGAGCTCCCTTTGGTCTGCAACTTTCCAGCTCTACTTGCTATAGGCCCTTGTTTCTTCATGTTTCATTGTAGATTATAATCAAACTTACTTCATAGAGGTTTTGTTTTTAAATAATTGATGTATTAGAATGCTTACGAAAATCTGGCACATAGAAATAATTTAGTAAATGATATATAATATATTATGGTTATTAATTTTGAGGAATTCAGTTTTAAATCTGTTTTCCTTTCCAGGTATGGATGGTTATGCAGCATCAAAGACATGAGGAAGTAGTTGTTAGTAATCTCATTAGGAATCTCCCTGTAGAGTCCTCAAGGTCTGGACGGATGCTGATCAGTTAGGTTCCTGTGTCTAGCAGCACACAGTAGGCTCTGAATACAACCTGATTTAATATTTAGTTGGTGTAGTTCCCATGCCTCTTTCCTATATTACCATCATTCACAATGGTGTCTCTCTTCCTGGTCAAAGCTTGACCATCTTGTATAGTTCAGTCAACTAAGCCATGCTATTTACCTGCTAATTTGCAATAAAATATCAATAATTAGATTATCTTACTCTGTAATAGTTATGCATCCAACAATTTCAGTGTGTGTGTGTGTGTGTGGTGGGGGAGTCCCCCACATTAACAAGCAATTATGTGATACCAGCTGGGTGTCCTGCAGTTCACTTCTGGCATTATGAGTAGATAGCATCAGATTTCATAGGTTACAGGATCAGTCCCACAAGACTGCCTTCAACTTCTGGTGCCAATCACAAGTCCAACTTGTTACCTGTGTTTCTGGCCAAGTGGCTATAAATCGGGGGCCCCTAAGACCCCCTCCTTGGGTTCTATTAATTTTCTAGAGTAGCTCACAGAAATCAGGAAACCTGTTTACTCACAAAACTCCCAGTTTATTACAAAGAATATTGAAGAATCAATGTCCAGATGAAGAGATATATAAGACAAGGTCCTTAACAAAGGAGCTTCAGTCTTTGTGGTGTTTGAGGCCCCACTTGATGGCATGTGGAAATGTTTTGGTTCACCAATCTGAATGCTCTCTAATCCCCCTTTTGGGTTTTTATAGAGGCTTCATTATATAGGCATGATTAATTAAATTATTGGACATTGGCGATTGATTTAACCTCCAGTGTCTCTCTCCTCCCTGGATAGCAGGGAGTAGGACTGAAAGTTCCAATCCTCTATTGATAGTTGGCTCCCCTGGCAACCAACCCCTTTCCTTAGGTGATTTTCAAAAGTCACCTCATTAACATAAACCCAGTTGTGTTGGAAAGGGCATTGTTATGAATAACAAGACACCGGTTCATCTTCATGGCTCTGAAGCAATTTCAAGAACTGAGAACAAGAGACCAAATATTATAATAAAAGATGCTTCTATTGCTCTTGTAGCTCAGAAAATTCTGAGGGTTTTGTGAGCTGTGATTTAGGAAGTGTGGATAAAGACCAAATTTCTATGAAAAATATATTTTGGTCATCTGAATGAAAAAATATATATTAATTATAAATCACAATGCCTTACTCCCACACTAAGGGAACATATTCACTTTTTGGTAGGATCTCCTAATACCTAAACACAGAGAGATCAATGGAAGGGGTCACAACGTGAGCAGAGACACAGAGAAGGGAGATTGAGAGTTTATGATCTAACAATGCAATCTTTGATTACTGTTTTTATCTTTCAGCACAAGCACTACCCTTTGAAATAGGAGACTAGAAAGGTTATGGAAGTGGTCCAGGTTCACCCCATTTAGAAGCCCTAGACATTTTTATCAGGTCCCTTTCTAACAGAGGTAAGAATTATTTCTGATAGAATATAGAGCAATTTCAGTTGTTTTCTGTACCCAATTCTCGATTCATTTGAAAAATAAACTGGTGATTTTTTTTTT
>CM053510.1:45942712-45960152 GCA_028627145.1 Eidolon dupreanum | reverse complement strand
GGAGACTTTAAGTGATGCCCTACACAAATAAAAACATAGGGAATCTATGGAATAAAGGCTAGGAACTGCCAGCAGGCCTTTCACTCTACATAGTCTTACCTTTTTAGGCTAAATACTTTTCTCCTTCCCCTTCCTCACTATATGTTTATATCAAAGGAAATGAATAAACAAAGTCTTTAAACTGTAACTCACAGGAATAAAGAATAATTATAAACTGATTTCCCTCTCTCTGTCTTTCTCTAGGCACTCTTCACTCTGTCTCTCTCTCTGTCCACAACTCTCTTAGACCTTCTTACTCTCTGCCTCTGAGAGAAGACCTCACTCTGTGGAGTGTTACTTCTTTTCTAATAAGCTTTCCTTTTAACTCTAACTTTGGCATGTGTGTTGAAATCTTTCTACACTCCCTGCCAAAGAACTCTCTTCTCTCAGTGCAGGGCTTGGTCTCCACCCACCCCACACCACTGGGGGACATTCGCCCTGTGCTACATCATGGGGAAGGAAATATGCACAATGAGGTTGGCATATTTATTGTTCCAGAAAATGAAGATCTCATAGAATCCTAGGGATGTTTGAAAAACATCCAGAATTTAGTTAAAGGGGTTCTCACTGGCAAAAGGTGGGATAATTTAAACATCCAAGAGAATGACTGAAATAAATGGAAACATATCAAACCTAGAAAATTTCTGAGTTCATAATAAAACTTATAAAGGGAATAAATTGTTTATATTGGAGATTATTTTGGCACTAACTTCACTTGAAAATTAGTAAAAATAATAAATGAATCAAGTCATTGTCCTGCTCACCTGCATGAATGTTATTTTAGAGCAATAAAATGGTGAGGAGAGAATGTTATTATAGGAGAATCATAGCTAATCAATGGATGAGGAATGATTTATTGAGAAAATTACCATTTGCAATTCTTAAATGGGAAAACGATTTTATTGCAAAGATTATCAATGAGTATTAAAACCAGTATGTGAAGAAAATTTTATAATAGATGGATCACACTGACAACACTTGAGCCTAAAAATCAATCTTAACACTTCTAAGATAAAAACAAAAATCACGTTTCTTTATGTTGTATGAGATATACAGTATATCTATAAGGTATGAAATATTCTTGCTAAAACAAACAAACCCTGACTCCAATCCGGCTTGTAGATTTAACTGCTAGTGAAATGTCAGTGATAAAGGAAAAAGCTAAACACCATGAGAAAGCAGTCAGCTTAATCAAGAATATGGGGCATTATACAAGACAAAAAAAAAATGACAGCACAGAGATAGGTGGAGTGGAGGCTTTTGAATGATAGGAAGTAGGAGTATAAGAAAATGTAGGTTTTGTTAAACCCAAAAAGGAATATACCTGCTAAGAAGAACTCTCTGTGGGTAGCTGGGCTCAAACTCATAATCAGAGTCTAACAGCCATTGCTGACAGGAGATTCTCACACACACTGCATATCAGCAAAAAGCCACAGACTAAGCTGCCAAGCCTCCTGCACTGGGTTTGTGCTGTCTGAGCTAATCCTTGCAAAGGAATTTCTGAAATCATCTTTCGACCAATGAGCTAAGACCTGTCAGGTCCAATCATCATTTACATCTTTACTGACTAATCAGAGCAGCTTCATGATGACCAATAAGAACATGTGATTCTGACCAATCAGGACAGTGCTGTTTGGATCAGACTATGAAAATTAAGCTTCTTTATTTGCATAAATGGACCAATGAAGGGCTAGGGTGGAAACTCTCTAATCAGTGGCTTCCCCTTTGTCTTGATGTACTTTCAGTTTTCTTTGGAGGCTGCATTTCCTTCATTTGCAAACTCTTCACCTGAATAAAGTTTCTCCTTTTTCTGTACCCCACAATGGGGGACTCCTTTTGGCATTGTATTGGTGGCAGCAACTTTTTTGTTGACCATTCATGTGAAGATAGTTGAAGTAAAACCTTATGGGGTCCAGAATCAACAGAAAAGGAACAAACTCTGGGAAGAGATCAACAGGTAGAAAAGGCAGGAGTCAATAGAATGGAAGTCTCTGTGAATTTCAAGGGTAGGGGAAGGAAGAATGAGGACATGAGAGAGATAGGAGGATAGGAAGTCATACTCAGGGTAGAATATTGAAGCAGGTGACTTCTAATGTGGACTAGATCTTCAGATGATATCATTTATTGTATGTCCCTTTGCATTAGGGGCTGAAGTTCAAAAGTGGTGAACGTGTTGTAGTGAAGGAGACTTAAGGTTAAGGCTTCAATTTTTATGATCTGGTTACATGAATTTTGAAATCTCCAAGAATGAAAGCAGGAGCCGTGGTAGAAATGAAAACTGTACCACAGAATCTAGAGGAATGATTGAATAAAGAATTCTTAACATGTTGTAAATTGATAGTGGTGAGTAAAGGGAGAGGTGAGATGTCATTAATTTTAAAAGATGATGAGTTTTGACTGAAAAGTAGAAAAACAAGGATCTAGAAATGGAAATGAAAAATCTCGGGAGAGTACCAAAACCTTCCTGGACCCATGTGTGTTGGATAAGTTATTAAGTGCTTTCCCCTAGAGAAGACAAAGTTTTCAGGTGAGGCACAGCCTTTATTTAAAAGTGAGAGGTACAATATTAAAAAAGACGAACTCAAAACTTTTTTTTAAATAGTCGAAAGTGGTGTGAAGAGAAATGAGTGGAAATGGTGTGGAGAGAGAATCTATCAATAAAAAGCATGGAGAAGCATGGAGAGTAAAAGATAATTGAATTTCAGGATTATGTGGCATATTTGGAATTGAATATGTACCATATTTACCTTTTTATTATGCCAATATTTATGTTTATTACTATCACGCCACTCACCTACTTCCTGATTAGAAACATGTGGCATTACTATATGGTTCCTGCACATTTGTTAGTCTAGACATGGCCTCTCATTTCTCCTCTATTTCTTGGAATCCGTTGGCAGAATTTACTCAATAAATAGAAAGAACTCTTCACATTTGCAGTAGGTATATTCTCAGACTTTTAAAAAAAATTTGGTTCCAGTTTAGACAATGGTTTACTTGGTAAAGAAGCTACATAGCTACATATGGAGAAAATTAAAGGTAATTTTAGATAAGGGAGGGGTTAAACACACCACCTAACTAGCTTGCTCTAACAGTTAAGTGAGCATATGCATGATTAAAATTCATAATGTGACAAAATTAAAAAATTACTAGTGAATTCATAGCTGTTTTGGATCAGTGTTAAAATTCTACTGTTAATTTCAAGTTATAAGCATATAATGGCATCTTTTGATTGATTCATACTAATATATACTAACGTGTATATGAGTACAATAAACAGTTAAGTGACCTTAGTTTTTGAAATTCCCAAGTTCCAAAAGAGACCTTGATTGCTTTGTTGGCTGGCTTGAGATTCTTGCTATTTTTTTAATTCTACCTTTTTCAGAAAGTTTTTCAAACATAAAGTCTTTCAAGCATTTGTTGGCATGCCATTTAAAGATACTCAGAGATTAATAAAATTTTGGATTGGAAATGAATCTTAAAATTTCTATATCCCAATGAACTCTTACTTCTTAGCAATACATTCCTTATAAAAATAACTTATATATATGAGAGACTCATAATAAATCTATAAAGTAGAATGAAGATTAGCTTTATATATAGGGAAACTAAAGATGAGGTAAGTAATTTCCCCAGCTGGGGCTTGAGACTCCAAATCAGAGTTTCTGACTCCAGATAATGCAATCTTTCCATGACACATTTTTTTTATTAAAGGACTTCATGGATGGATGAGATAAATAATTTCTTGAGCAATATGTAGAGGAGTTGATAAGGTTAATTGATTATAAGCCTGCCATTTAATTTAATATACAAGCAGCAAGTGATGATGGAATGAGCACAGGATTTAGAGTCAGGAGACTTAGATGTAAATCCCAGTCCAGGTTTTTGACTCTGGAAAAGATATTTAACCTCTACTTCCCATGGCGAATGGGAATAATACCTGTGTTAAGAAACTTATCAAATGAAGTGCTGTATGTTAAGGTGCTTAGGAATGACAATGACTGTTTGAAATGCTTGATATTGTTGCTGTTATTGTTAGTTGTAGCAGGAAGCACACAGATTCCGAACAGTGATCCTCTCAATTCCCTCAGTACTCTTTCTTGTGTGACCAAGGGAACAGGAGCTTAACTTTGAAAGAGCTGTCTGGAAGGAATATAAAATGAGTTCCGGAAAGCCAGTTGGAATTTAATAATGCATGAAAAATACACCAAGGGGAGGAAGGAACCAATTAGGAAGCAATTAAGGAGATTGCAATTACAATGCATCTTAATAAAGTCCAAAAAATATTAGCCTACAAATAGAAGACAGTCTAGTTACCTGTGGAAGAAAAAAGAAGTGGAAATAAGGAAAGTTTACAGGGCAGATACCATGAAAATGAAGAATAGGAAAGGGTAAAAAAACTATTTTACTATCTTATCTGCATGTCCAAATCCCAAGTATCCTTCAAGAACCTATTCTGATGACAGTCCTCTGAGTGCTTCTGTTCAGCACTGTTATTAAATTCTTGGTCTCCCTTTAGAGTTAAAAAGCTGACCCTAGTACTTACTCAATAGGAAGTACAAAATGGTTAGTGAATTCTTAAAAAATGATCAACTATATTAGAGAAATCAAATAAATGCAAATTAAAAGACTTTAGTATCCCACTTTGCTTTGAAAATTAGAAAAAAAATTAATCATTTTCCTGCTCCCTATTCACATTTGCATTTGTGGATCTTGCCTAATACTGAGCAGCTTTTTGAGGAGCAGTGCTGCTTGGTACATGACTGTCAAACAAATGTGCTGTAGAGAAAGGAGCTCTGGAAAAGAAGTCAGGAGACTGAGCCAGTTAAGGCCTCCGCTCCAACAATGGAATCATGAGAATTCAGATTTAGAGTCAACTACTATTTATCAATTACCTAGTATGTGAGAAGTGAGAACTTTATATTACATAGTTAACCTTCACAGTAATCTCTGCTTTTTGTTGTATCACCATTTGTTTAGAAGCAGGACATAAGACTCAGGGATTAAGGTACTTTTCCTGAGTTCAGGGTTTTAGAAACTAATTCAGTGAAATGGGTATTTCTCCCTCTGGTACTGGAACCCTGGGCTGAGGAACCGGGTTTGGGGCTGGGCCCCCTCACTCTTCCAGGTGGACCTCTGCAGCTGAGATAGCACTCCCAATTTTTAACCACCACATATGGGTGTGGGACCAGCTGGTTCTAATCTCTTTTCCTCCTACCAGTCTTCACATGGCTTCTTTTATGTGTCCTTAGTTATAGGACTTCTGTTCAGCTAGACTTTAAGCAATTCTTAATAATGGTTGTTCTGTAATTTAGTTGTAATTTTGATGTGGTTGTGGTAAGAGGTGAACACAGTGGTTACCTATGCTGCCATGTTGACTGGAAATCTTACATTTTCTTGAGTACTCCTTTACAGTTAGGTAGGCACAATAAGGTCTTTATTTGAGTTGCTGAACAAAAGCTTATAAGCATCATTTGCTGCAAAGAGCCAGTCATTGGGTAGAAAGGTTTTCTGTATTAGACTTTCTTTAGAGAGAAGAGATCAAGACCCAGCTACTACTACATGAAAGAGAAATCAGTTCATGTAAATTGAGGTGTTTTCATTTAAGACTCAGTGAGAATGAAGGTGAATGAGCCTGGGTTAATAAATTTTAATAACTTTAGAGGGAGTCTGCATAGGGGAACTGGGCTTACTACATGAGGTTAAGGTTCTGTGGAAAGGCCTAGTTTTTGTACCTTTTGCTGCTGATATTTGTAGCAACTCCCATCCTGACCACTGTTGCAATTAGAAAGTGCCAAATGTGCTTAGGGAACAAGAACTAAAAATCAGAATATGAAGGGAGAATGTTACATGGGAGCCCATTTGTGGGCATGGAGTTGAGTTGCCAAAGGTTTGTCAGTTGTGAGGATTGGCTTGAGTCCTCATGTACTGCACTACATAACACAAGAGGCAATGACTACATGAGACGAACTACACCATTTTTTCTCCACTTGACCTTTGCAATCAGGTCAGCCTTCCTTAATTCCTAGGCAGTTTAGAGGAATATACCCTAAGAGTGAATTACTGGACTTCTGATGGTAGGCCAGGGAAAAATTAGTAATTAACTTGGAAAATCAAAGAGATAGGATTATATTAATTAATTAATTTATTCAACAATTATTTACTAAACTCTCACTACATTGAAGGCATTATTATGGGCACTTGAGATATATCAATAAACAAAATAGCCAAAAACCCCTGCCCTTTTGGACCATGTTTGCCATGTTTATATCATGGGTATATGGAGCAAATCATACTGTGTATTTCCTCTCACTTGCATTGCTCATTTTAGAAAAATTCTTCAGAAATTAGTTTATAACAATTGATATATTTTTTAAATTCTTGTCTTCTACAATTGAACATATTCATTTTACATTAAAATGTAAATGCTTAGTAATAAACATTACTAAGCATTTACATTTCTGACATGCCTACTTATTTCTACCTTTGCATAATTATCACTAATATCTATGCTTTAATTTTTCTATTTTTTATTCATTTGGTAAAATAGATAATTGAATTGATCTGAATTGATTTAACCATTTTCTTTTGCTTGTCTTTTTACTTCCTGGAGGTGCTTAATAATAACTTGCTGGATATTTGATTAATTATTATTTCCTTGTTCTAGAGGAAATGTGGAGCAGGAATGATGTGTTTGTATTCTTGGGCATGGATAATTCATAAATAAGTCAGATTAAAAAACAGATTTTCAGTTGATCCTATGAACTTTGAGTTCTAAGCAGAAAATCAGGTCTAGATTTAACCCATTTAAAAATATTATAATTATATGCTTTGAGTTATAGTGTAAAAAATATTTAGAAAATTGAATTTATATCCTGTACTCCCTCTCATTGACTAGAGTAACCTAATACAAATAATTTAAACTTGCTGAGAATCTAATTAGTTAAACAGTAGCAAGTCAAGTCATGAGATAATGTATGCAAAATAAAATTAATAAGAAATGCTATTAATGGTGATTCTAAGCTGGCATTTTTAAGTAGTAGTATTTTTCACTACAACCTTTTAGATAGGTAGTGTCATTATTCTCATTTTACAGATAATTAAACTACAAAAATAAATAACTTGCCCAAAGATATACAGCTAGTAAGTAGAAAACTTGGGTTATGGCTCAGGCAGTCTGGCTATAGAATTTGCTCGTAATCACTACTTTCCTGAAGAATTTCTTAAAAGCAGCACTATTGGCATTTTGAGCTGAATAATTGTTGTGAAGGACTGTCTTGTACATTGCATAAAGTTTAGCAGTAACTCTACCCTCTACCCATTAGATACCTGTAGCATCCCCACCCTGAAATGTGATAACCAAAAATATCTCAGATGTTGTCCCATGTTCCCAGGGGAGCAAGATCACACCTAGTTGAGAACTACTGCTCTACTGTGTATTGCCTCTTAAGAATGTATAAAATAGAACTCCCCACCAACAGGCAGAAATTAGCATTATTAAGGAAACACTTTTGAGAAAATTGTTTGTTTTTCTGTTTTGAACACCAGAGCCCCAAACGAATTTCACATTCATATATCTACATATTAAAATACCTCACAAGTTTATTAAGAGAAAAGTTAATAAAGAATTTTTTAGAATTATTAAAATTATGGTAGAATATAGTTTTAATTTGCTGCACATATTATGCACATTAAAATAGTTAAAAAGATATTTTTGGTCATAATAAAAACAATATTAATAATGGTGATGATGATGATGATATTGACAATGGTAGAATTTGTGAAACTAAAAATAACTTCTATGTATTATTAAATTTAATTGAAGATAGATCTAATTATTGTCATTATTATCTGACTTTTACAGATGATGAAACTAAGTTCCAGAAAGGTAAATTATGTTTCCCAAGGATAACCAGATAATAATTATAGAGGAGCTAATGATTGAAATCGGGTTTGATTCTACTTGTCTACATCAGATTCTGTTTAGCTATGAATATCTCAGTTAAAACTCTGATTCTGGGTATCAGAGCATTCAGTGGAGAGTATTTTAAACCTTTTCTGTTATATTATCTAGTGATAATATCTAGTGATAATATTCACTTCCTTCTCGTATTTTGAATACAATCTATAGGCTCATTTTCTGCTTTTTGCCACTGAGTACTGTTTGGCAACTGTACCTTGGTCCATTATTTACTCTCACTAATAGTTTTAATAAAAATGAGAAACAACAAAACAAAACATACCACTTTTGTATCTATTAGGGTTTTTACCTGTGGATGACAGAGAATACGAGATCTAATATTAAAGGGCATTAGCTTACAGAATCTTAAAATGGGCCAGAAAAATAAGTGACTAGGACCAGTGAAGTCAAGTACAGCACAGGAAAGGGCATGTGACTACACAATGAGACTTTTCTTCAAAAAACATCACTGCAACCATGTCCAGCCCAGCATACCTGCAATGTGAGAATTAGATTCTAGGTTTAGAGAACTCCAGTCACTCCAGATATACCAAGTGTTTTTTCCTATTTGCTTTTCTAAGAGACTTACCATGACTATCAGCAAATACCTATTTTCTCATCTTGGTCATTTGCATACAAATCATGGGTGGGTGCGCCTGATTTGGTGGAAACTAAGTCATCTACTACACTGTAGCTGCAATGGAGTCAGAGAAATATAGTTTTGCCTTTCTCATCATAATACAAGAGTGCAAGCTAGAAGGAGGTGGAAATTACTGCAGAATGAGCTAATTTACAACTACAACTTTTTATATAAAATTATAGAAAGAGAAATGTGACAGCTTTGGCTCATGTAAACATCTTAAAGACATAGCAGTTTAATTCTTACAACCTGAAAAATCCTGAATATATTGCCTTGTACATAATAGTGGTCAAATAAATGTTTGCTGAATGAAGTTAAATACACAATGGAACTTTAGGGCACTTTAGAGGAAAGGAAATTATTTATTGAGCAATTAATGTATGCTAGCAACTGTATACACCAATTATTTTTATTTTCCCCTAAAACCATGTGAAGAAGTTATCCCCATGTTGTAGGTTAGAGTACTGGAGGTAAGTAGTTAAATAATTTATGTAAGAATCCACAACCTGTAAATGAGAGAACTGATTTAATTTTTTTCTCTGAAAATTAACTAGATCTACCTCCAATCTGGTTGGGTTACAGAATATGTTTTTTCTCCCCACATATTTACATATCTGTGTATGTACTTATTGACTTAATTAGTTCATTTTGTCTCATGTTTAACTCACTTAGTCCAGTTTGCATATTCTGATTATTAGATTGCAAATCCATAGATAGTGGAAGTGAGCTTTGAGGAGGTTTATTTCGCCTTAAAATTCCTGAACTTCTGAAAGGAGATCTGCTCCTGAAAACAACATTCCCAGGGGAAAAACAAAACAGAAACATACTTCACTCTCTGAAGTTTCTTGGAAGAAATTGGTAAAACTATTTAAATGAAATTCTTCTTAAGTATTTGATTTTGGAAATGTAAAGGGAAATGTCATGAATTACTTGATAATGCCTCACAAATAACCATTATTTACTTAGGTATTTACACAGAGATTTTTCCTCTTGTTATAATAACTCCATTTGCAGTGCATTCCTTGAATAAATTTTGATAAAGTATGTTCTCTCAGAGCCTATGTAATATTTACTTTTTTAAAGGAGAATCATTTACACAAAAATATCTTACCAATATGAGTTAATGGTTGACTGTATTGTAGAGAAATTCAAGAATGTAACATGTCACAGACATAAGCCTTTGCAACTCATGCAAGTAGATAAGTTTATATTAATGCATAATGTAAACAAATGAAAAGACAGAAACAAGGTCTCAGTAAAAGATTTTAAAAGATATGACTAAAGACGAAGCTTTAACCATAGAAGTGATACAGGGACAGAAAGAAGTAAAATTTTGTTGCCTTAAAAATAATTCCCATGCTGGTTAATTTACTGACCTATATAAATAGTTATTTCCAACAAGATTGACTGCCCACATAGGCTGATATAATTCTTCTTACAGCTTTCCAAGTTATTCCCTTTCTTCAAGGGACAGAGTAAATTTCACTTCTCTTCAAAGGCTTCCTAACTCTATCCCTCTTCTTTCCTTGGGATTCCTGTAGCACCTAACAAAGGGGGGTTGCTAAAGGGAAGATGATGGATGGTCAGAGGAGGAAAGAGGAGTGGGAGTGGTGGGAAGGAAGAGGTCTTAGAGGAGCCAGTTTGGGGAGATATTAAGTCTCCCACAGAGGCCACCGAAGTTCCAAATTATTCTCAGCAAAATCATGCCAACAAGGAGAAGGATAGGGTTGGCAGAGCATATAATCAGCAGAAGTTTGAAAAGGGGGATTTTAGTTGACAGAAGTTTCTATGGGAGAGGTAGGTTCAAATAGAGACCAGAGACTTCATAAGGAGCCAAGAAGTCAGGTGGTTTGCCCAACAATGGATTTTGTTGGAACATTTCTTGTTAGATATTGTCATTTTAATTTCTAAGTTTTATACAGCTTTAAATTATTTTTTTTATTTTGAGATAACTATAGATTTATATGTAGTTGTAAGATTTAATGTAGACAGATCTCATGTACCCTTTACTCTGTTACCTCCAGTGGTAACATATTGCAAAACTATAGTACAATATCACAACCAGGATATTGATATCAATACAGTCAAGATACAGAACATTTCTATTACCACATGCATCCCTTAAGTTGCCCTTTTATAGTTATCCCCACTTCCCAGGTATTCTCACTCCCTCCTTAACATCTGACATCTAATCTGTTTTCCATTTTTATAATTTTGTCATTTCAAGAAATAATAAATGAATTATATAGTATATAACCCTTTGAGTTTGCTTTTTTTGCTTGGCATAATTCTCTGGAGATTAACCCAGATTATGGTGTATATCAATAGTTCAATGGATATACCAGTTTGTTTAACTATTTACTTGTAGGACATCTGATTTGTCTACAGTTTTGACTATCACAAATAAAGCTGTTATAAACATCTATTTGTGGGCATTTGTGTGAATATAGACTCAATTTTCTGGACTAAACTACTAGACCGTATGGTAGTTGCATGTTTAGTTTTTAAGTAAACCACCAAACAGTTTTTCGAAAGTGGTTGCATCATTTTACATTCCTACCAGCAATGTATGAATGATCCAGTTTCTCCACATTCTTGCCAACGTTTGGTATTGTCTGTTTTACATTTTCACTATTCTGGTAGGTGTGTAGTGACATTTTATTGTGGTTTTAATTTGCATTTTCTGAATGGCTAATGATGTTGAATATTTTGTGCTTATTTATTATTTCTGTATATTCCTTTATGAATTATCTGTTTATTGCTACTGTTTAGGTTTAAATTAGATTTCTTGCTTTTTTTTTTTTTGACTGTTGGGCTTTTAGTTCTTTACATATTCTAAATACTAGTTCTTTGTTAGATATGTGGTTTGCAAATATTTTTTTCTCAGTGTTAGTTTAAATTGTTCTCCAAACTAAGTCTTTCACAGAGCAAACAATTTTACTTTTGATAAATTTCAGTTGAGTGTTTTTTTTCTTTTATGGTTTGTACTTTTGGTGTCATCTAAGAATTCTGTGTCTACCCTTAGATCCCAAAGATTTTCTCTTATAAATTTTTTAAAAGTTGTATAGTTTTACATTTTACATTTATACCTATGATCCATTTTTTATTAATCATTATATCACATATGAGACTTAGGTCACAGTTCCCTCCTCCTCCCATGGATATCTAATTGTTCAAGCATCATTACTTGAAAAGACTACTTTTTCTCTATTGAACTGCCTTTTCATCTTTGCAAAAAAATCAGTTGGGCATATTTCTGTGATGTAGATCTTTACATTTAATGTAATTTTGGATAGGTTAGGGCTTTCATTCAGCATTTTTACATTTTTGTTGATTATCTCCAATTTGAGTTGTTTTGATTTTCCTGTCTTTCTGTGGGCCACTTGAACATTGTTAAACCAAAAATTAGTATCTTAAAATGGTTTATTTAGCTCAAGATATTGTGATTTGGCAATATGAGCTGAGCTTTGCTAATCTGGCTTCTTCTGGTCTCATCTAGGCTCAATCATGCATCTGTAGTCAACTGCCAGACTACTGGTTTGCTTTGTTGGTTTGGGATGGTCTCATTCACATGTCTCATGGTTATCCAGATGGCGTTATGAAAGTGACTCTAATACCAAACCCAGACAGCAGATTTTTAAGAGTATAGAAGTTTACAGAGTTTCCTAGACTCAAAATTGGCACAGTATTATTTCTTCAGAATTCTAATGTCCAGAATAAGTCACAATCTATTCATATTCAAGGATCAGCGAGATGGATACTGTCTTTTGATGAAAAGAGCTTCAAAGTCACCTTGCAAATGAGTGTTCATGCAGGAAGGAATGGCAAATTATGCTGATTTATGTGATCTACCATGGATTCCACGTGGTTTCTTATCTTATAAACTGAATTATGTTATAAAACCTTTGGTTAGTTTAAAAAATATCAAGTATGGACTTTCTATTTAGGAAACTCAAATGGATGAAATGGTGAGGATGTATTGAAAAGAAATCTTTAGATAGTATTAAAAAGGAAATAATTTGTACCCGAAAGGGGGAGGCCTTTGCAAGTAAGATCTAAATGAAAGTTGTTTTCTTCCTAAAAACCAGAGCGAAATATAACTTCCACAGACTGAATGTTCATGTCCCTTCCTCCCGCCCCCCGCCTCCCCCAAAATTTGTATGTCAAAATCCTTACCCCCACTGTGATGTTATTTGAAAGTGGAGCCTTTGGTAGGTGATTAGGTCATTAGGGTGTAGCCCTCATGAATGGAATTACTACCTTTATAAAAAAGAGACCCTGGAGAGCTCCCTTGCTTTTTCCACCATGTGAGGACAAATTGAAAAATGGTCATTTAGGAAGCAGGAAACAGGCTCTCTATTGAATCTGCCAATGCCTTGATCTTAGACATCCCAGCCTTCAGACTTGTGAGAAATACATTTCCTTTGTTTATAAGCTCCCCTGTCTATGCTATTTTTGTTATAGCAGTTTGAGTAGACTAAGACAATACTCCAACCCCAGACAGTTTAAAAAGATGTAGTACCGAGAATATCTGTAGCAAGTATTTTAAAAAAATAAAGGAAAAGAATTACACAAGAAAGAACACACCACTCTCAGATCATGGTAAGGTAAAATGATTTCCCTTCTACACCCACCCCCACATATACATAGCCTCTGCCATTGTAAGCATCCCTCACCAGGGTGATACATTTGTTATAATTGATGAACCTACACTGACACATCATAATCACCCAAAATTCATAATTTATATTATGGTTCACGCTTGTTGTACATTCAGTTGGGTTTGAACAAATCTATAACACGTACTTATTATTATAGTATCATACAGTCACTGCCCTATAAATCGTCTTAGTTCTGCTTATTTACTACCCCACCTCTTCCCTGGCAACCAGTGATTTTTTGGATTGGTTTGGAAAAGGTATAGTTTTACCTTTTCTAGATTCACATACTTGGAATTATAAAGTATGTAGCTTTTAAAGATTGACTTCTTTCACTTAGCAATATGTATTTAAGATTCCTCCATGTCTTTTCATGGATTGATAGCTCACTTCTTTTTAGCAGCGAATAATATTCCACTGTCTGTATACACGACAGTGTTTTTTGTTAAATCTATTCACCTACTAATGGACTTGATTGCTTCTCAGTGTTGATAATTATGCATAAAGCTGTCTTAAACAGTTATGTGCAGTTTTTGTGTGAACATAAATTTTAAACTCCTTTGAGTAAATAAAAAGGAGCACAATTGCTGGATTGTATGGTAAACACATGTTTAGTTTTATAACAAACTCCAAAACTGTTTTCCAAAGTGGCTGTACCATTTTGCATTCCCACCAGAAATGAATGAGGCATCCTGTTTTTCAACATCTTCTTCAAGGTTGGTTTTATCAGTGTTCTGAATTTTGGCTATTTTAATAGGTGTATCATTGTATCGCATTGTTTAATTTGCATTTCCCAGATGACAGATGATGTAGAACATCTTTTCATATCCTTATTTGCCATCTGTCTATCTTCTTTGGTGAGATGTTTGTTAAAGTCTTTAGCCCATTTTTTAATTGAATTGTTTTCTTATTACTGTCTTAAGAGTTCTTTGTTTATTTTGGATAACAGTCCTTTACAGATGTTTTTTTGTAAATATTTTCACCTAATATATGACTAGAGTTATTCTCTTGACACTGCCTTTCACAGAGCAGAAGATTTTAAATTTAATTAGTCCATCTTATTATCAATTTTTCTTTCATGTATTATGACTAAAAAGGCATTGCTATATCCAAGGTCATCTAAGTTTTCTCTTATGTCTTTTAGCTTTATAGTTTTGCATTTTATATTTAGGTTTGTGAAAGGTATAAGGGTGTCAGATTCATTTCTTTTTTGTATGTGGATGTCCAGCTATTCTATGACCATTTGTTGAAGAGGCCATCTTTGTTACATTGTATTGCCTTTTCTCCTTTGTCAAAAGTCAGTTGGCTATATTTATGGGGGTCTATTTCTGAGCTCTCTGTTCCATTGACCTGTTTGCCTATTCTTTGGTCAATATGACATAGTCTTAATTACTGCAGTTTTATAGTAAGTCTTGAAGTGGGTAGTGTTGGTACTCTAACTTTGTTATTCCCCTTTAATATTGTATTTGCTATTCTGAATCTTTTGCCTCTCCATATAAACTTCAGAATCAATTTGTCAATATGCACAAAATAACATACTGGGATTTTGATTGGAATTACACTAATTCTATAGATTAAGTTGGGAAGCCACACTATTTTTTTTTTCCATGAGTGTGGCCCGTTTTATATTTTATATGTATTTGTATCCCTTATAACAATTTGTCCAGACAATACAGAAAGTAGGCTTTTAATGAAAAAGTTGTTTATTGGGTTAAAAAAATAGCTCTTTACTTCAGGTAGTATGCAATTTTGATGTTTTGGTTGTATAGTGCTTAGAGAAGGTAGGAACTCTGAACACGAAGCAATAAATGTAACAATAGATGCCTAATTATGACCATGTAGTTTGTATTAAAGTATACTTTTTATTATGTCTTTTGTACATAAGTGCAAGTACTCCCTTGTTTTTATTTTATATTCTATTATTGGCAGTGAAAGTAAATATCTTGACAGATAATGTTCTCTGCTTTACATTAGTTTTATATGCTCTGACCTCCTGTATTTAAGAAGTCTATAAATTTTCTTGATTAAACTCTATTTACTTTATTGATGACCTGAAATATTTTATAGAATTGAATGTTGTTCAGTTCACATTCAACAACCATTTTTAATTCAGTATTGTAATAAGTACTGAACTTGGCACTTTCATGCATGTTATGTTTTTTAATCACAAAAACATTGTATTTTTATTTTACTTTGTCAAGGAAATTGAAGTCCAAGAGGTTATGTAACTTTTAAAAGTATCCCAACTGGAAAGCATTAGAACAACATAGTGAGTATGTAACTGTTTATGGTGTGGCTATCAAGCAACAAGGAAAGATGCCCAAGTAGCATATAGCAGACTTGCTGGAGCAATTTTTAATGGGGAACATTCATGCAGACAGAGTAACAGAAAATGTTCTAGTCCCTGTTTCCCATCACATTGTAGGCAGTGCAGAGCCATCTGGCAGGACCAGATGTCAGATTGCAGGAGAGGGACCTTGACCCTTGGCTGTGGCTCTTTGAAGCTGTTTTATTAGGAAAGTCCTTGTCCTTTCCCTGGTGTGAATAGTAGCTGAGATATAATAAAAATATGATGCTGTGAGACCTTGGTTCTAGTTTATCCTGTCATCTAAATGTTTGAGAAAGCACTAGCACATCACCTCATATTATGAGTGGTGCAATTGCAATAAAGGCTTGTTATTGACCAAACTGGTTATTTTAAGCACTTGGTCAGTTCAGTTTCCATGGTACTTTTCAGGAGACAGAATCCTTTGCTGGGAAGTAAGCCTTCAAGTGATCAGTCTTGGATAAGTTAATTCTTACCTCTCAATTGTTTCTCTTCAAATCTTATACGTATCTTATAGATATTTTATTCTAGTTATATGATATTAATTTTAAAAGTAATATTTAAAAGAGTGTTAGTGCTGGATTTGAGACTAGATCTTCTGACTTCATTTCTGTAATCATTTTACTTCACTATGGTAGCTGAAGAATTCCATAGCAAAATAAATACTTATACTTGGAGTTTGGAAATTTTTGTCTATAGAAAACAAACTAAAGGACATTTTGAAAGAGAGTAGAGGTATGATGTTGGTTGTCCTTAATGATGTACATTGGTGGCATTGTGGAAGGTAAATTAGAACTAATTTTGGAAAAGTGTAGTATATGTCATTGTTTTGTTGCTACATAAGGACTTTAAAGTAGATTATTTCAAGTGAGAAAGAAAAACAAGAGAAAGTTGCTAGAGGCAGAAGTGAGACTTAGTGGCTGGTTATTAGTGGGAAGGGAAGAAGACAAAAGATTCTTGCCATTGACTCTAAGTCTTCTCTCTGTGTCTTGGACAATGAAGTACCTTTGGAATAAATGGGTGAGGTGAAAGGGACATAGATTTGATAGAATATTAAGAATAAGAATTTGAAATGAACTGGATAAGACTGGTTGGGGTCACAAGATGGAAACTAAGGTCAAACTTGGACCATGGGATATGTATAGCAAATCATAACTGACTTTCCAAAAAGCAATTTAATGACTTTGGTGCTAGAGTTGAATCACAAGAGGTTATGTTGTAAAGTTTCATTAAAAAGTATGAAAAAGTAGAAAATACAGACTGCATTTAACAGAAATTTGTCAAGAAAAATTGAGAGAGACAGACAGACAGAGACAGAGACAGACAGACTGAAAGTATTAAAGGATAGCAATCTTGAGAGAAGCTCTTTTATTGTTTTTGTTTTCAGCACAGGGAAATATAAGATTTTTTGTGGTTCAGTCAAGGAAGAGTCAAGTAGAGAAAGTGATGCTTAAATTTAAGAGGGTTATTTATAGAAAGTAGTTCTGCAGGTCCTTGGAAGAAATGAGAATTTTTATTGTACATATAAAGCGTAAGCCATACCTTTATTAATGACCTTATTAATGGCAACCATAGTTTCCTCCTTTCTAACTAATTCAAGTTTACCCATGGCCACGCCCATATTATGCACCAACAACACTTCTCAGATGAAATTTTAGAGTCCCATTCTCTACCATAACCTGTCTTTAAAGCCCAGTTCTTCCAAAACTCTCACTCTAGTAGACTTTTACTACTCAAAGACTTCTGCTTTGTTGAATATATTCCTTTATTTTTACCCTCCCATTTTTAACCTTTATTTTGAGGAATTTAGTTTTTAT